>VZTD01002084.1:374828-603987 GCA_013397725.1 Rhagologus leucostigma | reverse complement strand
ACGGATAGCGGCTTGAACGGCAGGAATGTTGTCATGCTTTGAGCTGGGTGGTGGTTCCCCTCCGCGACATTAAAGATGCGACAGAAACGGCGTGTGTTGGCTTCTCCTCCGCTGCTTTTTTTCCCAGCCCGAAATACCGGGATTTCAAGTGCTGTCAGCCCCTCAGCTGGTAGTAAGGCGCCTGGCAGAGCGGGTACCACGTGCTTGAATTAGTCACACCGGGGCTTTAGAATTTACAGACTGTAGGATTTACTAGCTATGTTACCAGAATTTATTAGCTATACTACTAGAAATTTTTAGCTATATTACATAGCTTGGATGCTTGGGAAGAGGTGACTCAAACTATAGATAGAGGTGTGCAGTAGTAGGCACGTGGGTGATAAAAAAGGAAGACTGAGGAAACATGGGCCCTCCCTGGAAGGGAATGGAACAACTGGGATATGGAGAATGCTGAGGTATGCAATGATTTTTTTGCCTGTCTTCACTGGCATGTGTTCCGAGCACCCCACCAGCACTGCAGGAGAAAGGGCAAGGATGGGGAGAAGGAACCACCTGCTCTAGAAGAAGATGAGGTTTGAGCCCGTCTAAGGAACCTGAAGGTACACAAGTCCATAGGATGTGATGAGATGCATCCACAGGACCTGACAGAACTGGTGGATTAAGCCACTGTCCATCATATTTGAGGAGCTGTGGCATTTTGGTGAAGTTCCTACTGACTGGAAAAGGGGCTCAGTTGGTCAGAGCATGGTGCTAAAAACCTTGTTACCTTTGAGACAATGGCAAGCACTTCATAGACATTGTTAAAATCTTTGCCATTCTGTCTCAGAAGTAATATGTAGAGGTGATAATACAGTGGGAAGATCAATAAATGGAAATACTGTGCAGAATTAGAAAAGTTCAGATTATTAACTATCCAGATAATACTGACAAGAAGAGAGTAACTAGTTCTGACACATGAGAACCCAAAAAATAGCCGTTACCTTGTAAAGGGCCTGGTAATGTTCTCCATGTACCACTTTCACACTCGGCTGAAATTCCTATTCTCTAGCACATTTAAGTGCTAGCAAAAACAATGACCATGGAAAGTTCTTGCTCGCTGTATGTTCAGGTAAGTTGGAGCAGATGGTTAAATTCCTTTGTGCTGGCAGGGGCCACTGACTTCAGATAATCCCTTGCTTTTCCCTTGTTGGCTCTCCAAAACCCCATGCAACGCTACAGGCTGGGAGAAGAGTGACTGGAAAGCTGCCTGGGGAAAATCAGGCTCGGGCTGCTGGTTGAGGATGGCTGAACATGAGCCAGCTGTGCTCAGCTAGCCAAGAAGGCCCATGGCATCCTGCCCTGTGGCAGCAACAGTGTGGCCAGCAGGACCAGGGCAGGGATTGTCCCCCTGTAGTTGGCATTGGTGAAGCCGCACCTCAAAACCTCTGTCCAGTTTTGGGTCCCTCACTACAAGAAAGACATTGAGGTGCTGGAGCATGTCCAGAGAAAGGCAGTGGAACTGGGGAAGGACCAGTTCACTTCTTTGAAATCTCTGAGATGCTGTGCTGTGTTAGCATCCCTCCCTTTGCAATGAACCCGTTAACTCTGTTACAGAGCTAATTTTTGCCATTTTGTTCTTTATTCATGTCTCCTGTACTTCTGCTTTCATTTCACAGGGACAGTCTGAGGCTGATGGGATGGTGGACCAGCATAAAGCTCCACAACATCAACAGGAGCTTCAGAATCCAACTCCCTCAGCCCCTCTCCAGTAAATTCCCTGGTGTTGGGATAATCACCTTGTGATGGCAGGTGCTCTGATTGTGCCCACTCCCTTCCAGAAGCACCCCTCATACCAATACACCTCTTTTCTTGTTATTGCTTATGCTGTACTCTAAGGGTGTTGTTTCTTTATGAGGCCTAAGGGTGGGAAAAGCATTTGCTTTCAATGTACATCTGAGGGGTAGTCATGCCTAACTGTGTGGTGTCTGTAGGCAAGAGGGCAGTGGTTATTTTCTGCAGTCCTTAATCCTGCTGCAGCTTTTATCTCTTGGATTAGTCAGAGCATTTGAACAAGTAGTTTTCTTTTTCCTTTGATGTGGTTTGTCAGCCTCCCTCACATTTATTTTATTTCACTTGATCTTCTTATTTTTCAGTATATACATTTTTTTTATCCTGTCATCTTTTTCACATAAAAAGTAACTAGTTCCCTGTTTCCTCATCGCTTTCCTCCCAGGGGTATTTGGTGCTTGTGTGTTCCTTTATTCTCTTTTCTTTGTCTGCTGTAATTTACTGTTTAATTTCGTTTCTTTTTCATGGACCTCTTTATATGTCCTCTGATAGGTGCATAGCTGTTTTTAATTAGTCTTTGTGACATACTGACCTTGTTTTAGACATAAATTTAATGTCCATCATTGAAACACCAGACCAATTACTATGGAATATGCTTTCATATTTTTCCAGGCTAAGAAATTTTGCTGATTTTATAACGACCCAGTTTGCAGACTGTGGTGCTGACAGCTGCTTTTGTCCTTGACTTTAGACTCCATCCAACTCAGTTTCAATACTGGGCTTTTCTAAGACTACCCCAAACCCAGAATCAATTATGAAAATCTTCTTTATTTTTAGAATACTATTGTGAGAATGCTATTATTTGTGGCTTGTTGTCTTTCACCAGTTATTCTTTTTACACAGCTTTTTTTGACATGGCAGTATCCTAAGTCCAAAATCTCTCCATTCTCCACAAACAGTCATGAACAGACTTAATTTTCAGATAAGATGAAAGTTTTGGGAAGAAAGTTGTGCATCTCCCATAAAATCTAAATAATCACACAGTGTATATAGGCACATGGTATCTTTTCCCCAAAGCTTATGGGTTGGTATCACTCACTAACAAAATATTTTCTTATGGTATAACTGAGAAAACTTGCGTGACTATTTCGCTACCCTGCTGTACTGTAATGGTCAAATTATTTGTTCTGAGAACCATTCACTTAAAAGATTGAGGCAAAGCCAAGGGTAATCTCTCTTGGCTGTATAATGAGATACCAGTAATGTAACCAGGGAAAGTAGGAAGTGTCCGGGACTGAATCCTATTAGAAGACAGGCTAAGCCTAAGTAGAAGAAATGTGGATGCAGTTAGAGGTGATTAAGGTGTTTAGTGTTTCCATTATAAATCATCAATCTTTATGTGTGATTGTCTTAGTATAAATCATAAAGCAATTTATGTTAGCCTTGTAAGCAAATGATTTTTGCAAGTATTTTGAAAGTATTTGCACACAAAAAATCCAGAACTGATAGTAAAGGCTTAACTTCCATTATGATAAATAGAATAGTCAAGAAAAGATCATTATTTTCGTGGCGGTGTACTTGGGTAAATAACACAGATTAGAACAAGAACTAACAAGAGATAATAATGAGAATAAGAAAGTTTCTTTTTCGAATTCAGTTGTTAAGGATGAATCCTTTATCCTGGCTGACTTAGTATGCTGGATGATGCTGATGGAAAGGAGAAAACCATTCTGCTTTCAGAATATAAAAGTAAATGTGGAAGCTGAAAGTCCCTCTGCTTGCCAGTGCAGGTATATGAACTTCCTGGTGGTTTGAAGGATATTATTTGGAAAGTTCAGGGAACTGCTATGCAACAGTAAAGTAGATATAAAGTGCTGGTATAAAAGGTCTAGGTGGAGCCTGCTGAGCACGCACACAGTGGGCAGTAGTTGATGTCACTTCCAGTGGTAGGCACTCCTCCACTTGTATTTTTCTCCTTGTTCTTCACTGGGCCCATGGCTCCTTTGCCCTTCCTTATTCTCAAGACGATGTGGACATAATAAAATTCAACCTTTACAGTATTGTGAGATGTAACTCCCAGAGAGTGGTAACATTTCCTTTAAACCACAACTCTCTCTATATCAATTGAATATCAAATCACCCAGGGGCCTTGGAAACTATTGAAAGAATTTCCCAGATGGATCACTTAACTGGAATAATTTTGAAGTCACTTTTTAGTGGCACCGTTGTCTTTTGTGTCCCACCAGCAAGAGTTCCAGGCTGAGGAATGACTGCAGAGCTGACACATCATGGGTGAGGGGTTTGCTTAAGTTTCCACTTCATGCCTGAGTTTTCACCTAGTATTTGATTCATATTCTTCCTCCAGAGAAGATCCTCATTCCATTGCAAAGTAGTATTATTAAATGTAACTCACTTTAAAACTCTTCTTCTATTTATGTCCTTGTTGTGCAATACAAGGAATTCCTGACGCGCTCTCCTCCCGGTAGAGCCACGTTATACGTGCATCAGCCACGAGGTGGCAATACAAGAGCTTGATATGCTGAATTTTGGTGGTATTCGTAGCATTCGCGCCGGGTAAGCTTTGGGCTATTAGCTAAGTAAATATATTTACAGTGGTTCTGCGGAGTTTGGCTTTCTCTGCCAGTGTGTAATATGTGCTCCACGTCTGCATAATTGACTTCATGCAAAAGCCGAGGGAGACTAAGCTGATTTTCTGGATCAGTGATTGAAGCCTTTTATGTGGCTAATAATTGATATCTCTATTTAAGTGGCTCGGTAGTGGATGAGAGATGTTATGCGAGGAACTCAGCTGCTGTTAAAAGCAAAATATCTTAGGAAAGGGGATGCACTGGTAACATACAGCTGTCCCACTGTGAGTTTTCTCCTGGCTTTAACTTCTGACCTTCCTGAAGGGCCAAAGAAACCTAAACACCTCACGTGTGGAATTCCCAGACGTGATTGCTTCACAGCATTAAAGTCTGCCTTTTTATCCAGGTTTTTGATTCACTTCTCAGCATGGCTGATGCTTGTTTTTCTGCCTTATAAGAACATTCCACACAGGTGTCAGGTGGAAATAGTTATTTTCCAGTCTTTTTCATCCTTTCTTGTAGTTTTCAGGGATTAGGGAAAGTAATAATATCTCTGTACTTTCAAAGACTAGTTTTCCACCCACTGTAATGGAGAAAGTATTTTAAGACATTTTCTATTTTGACATTAGCTCTTTCAGTAGCAGTCAGTGCTACAGCTTTTCAGAAGGTGGAGTTCTCTGTTTTCTCATTCAGATAAGACAGACTAAAAAGCTCCTAGCATAAGAAATGGATTGTGGACTTGGCAGATAGCTCATGTCGCTATATTCACCACAGTGTTTATTTCAACGTGGAGAAGTTACGGATGCACATTTTGTTATTTCACGTGAAAGTACCAACAGCCTGCTACTGTCTTGTCCTGACATGGAAACAGTTTTCCTCTGAGTACTTTATGGGAAATCTTACTTTCAGTCAGACAATGCATTGTGAAGTCTATTAGCAAATATGTTTTCCAAGTACACACAAGTTTGTGGTTTAGTAAATAAATAGCCATGTACGGAGAGGAACGTGTTAGGAAGCCTTGAAAAAAGTAAATAACTTCTGAGAAGGGAACTTCTCTAAGAAAGATTTGAGATAAAATTCTGAGTTGGGTGTTCAGGCTGTCACATATGCTGTGGGCACAGGTACTGGGACTGCCTTGTATTTCAAATAACATAAAGCTCTTCTGCATGGGCAATGATGGCCCCTCTCAATTTGGACACTTTGGTGGACCAGGGGCACTGACACACGTGTGCCCTTGTCTCCTCAGAAACCAAGATTCACAGCTATAAAAGCTTGAAGGAAACAGCTGGCTGATTTGCCCTCTGCACAATGCTGACCATGGGATTTAACAGTTGACAGAAATTGCAGAAATGGGGTATCTGTATTTGGCAGGAGCAGATACACCACAGCCCAGGTGCCTTTCAAAAGTATCTCTAACCCTATCTGTTAACATCAAGCAGCCTGCTTAGACAGTTGATAAACAAACATTGTCTTCAAAGCTGATAACAACAGATTTCTCCTGAGAAAACATGCACGATCCCCAAAGCCGCTTCTCTTTCTTGAGGTTGTTTGCATGCACATCTCAGCTTTCTTGCTCAGATACTGCACAGCCTCAGGCCATGCTTCTGGCAGGTTACATAAAAAAAAGCTTTGAAAAGCTGGCTGGTGATTGAAGAAATGAAAGTGAGCTTTGGGACATGATGTTTGAGGAACTGGATGGCTGCTGCTTTTCCCTTGCAGCTTTCTCCAGTTATGATCACCAGCATGTGGGCAAGGTGCTGGATATAGATCCCGATGGGAGCCATTTTTCAGGGATAACAAGTAACTGGTTGTACCAGCAGAAGGATAACTCAACTCGGTGTTGAGTTGATAGGATAGTATTTCTGTCCACCTAAATTGTTCTGTAGTGGCACATGACGAAGGTAATTTCACACTTTTATTAATCCATGGGTTTTGGACATTACCCTGACAACTATGACTGTGCAGAATACCATGTGCCTCTGGGAAGGGAGAATTTGAAAGGGAAAAGAGGAGCAGAATGTGACCACTAGCCTGAAAGTACAGTGCTAAAGAGAGACACCACACACCATATACTTTTCTTCCAGAAAAATAAATGATGGCAATGCTGTGTCTTCTCTTATCATGTGGTTTGTTTTTCTCGTGTTTATATCAAAATGGATACGGAACATTTGTTGTATTGCTCATTTCTGATTCTGATTTAAGGTATTTAATATGTATTTCAACCAAAGAGAAGGAACCTGGTGACCACTTAGGCAAGACATGAAATGATGTTCCCTGATGTAGACAACGGTGTCAGTGTTCATTCCAGGTTGGTGGTTATTTTCCATATATATATATATCTGTTATTGATGTTCACAGATGATTAATTTGATGGGTTTGTGGTCTGAGAGTTAATAATTTATATTCCTGCTCTGTTTCTGGAAGGGAGAACCTTGCTCTTTCTTGCCAGGAATCACTTGTCAATGCGCTCGGTTCAGGCTGTTCATATCTTGTGTATTGTTATGTGATAAGGGGGAATTATAGAGTGTGATTCTGCCTGAAGTCTTCTAGGCCTGTGGGAGTTTCCCCAGCATGTCACAGACTTCTTCAAATACATGATAAGGCAAGCTGCAAATACTGATAAAAGATAGAGAAAAATGTTCGTTTTTCACAATAGAGGGGAATTACCAACTGGAATTTACAGATCAACATTAAGCTCAGTGCTGTTTGAAATACCTATAAACAATGTGGGCAAGTCTTTGGTTAGTAAATGGTTGTTGAGGAGGAGGTGATATCAGCTCCCAAAGGCATTTCAAGATGCTCTAACCTAATCACATTTAGAGGTTTGCTGTGTATCGAGGTGCTATCGTATCTAGTCTGGCTTCTGAGGCATCATGGAGTTACCAGAATAAGGGCTGCATGGAATTCAGGAGGAGAAACCTTAAAATTAATGTTTCTGCTAGGTTTGTAAGAAAAAAATCTTGGTTTCTAAAGCAGGGTTCACTAAGAGAAGAAAGCATTTGTTCCTTCTGTTACCAGACGTGCTTTGTTAAAAGACCCAGTTGCAAACAGGGGGAATGATGTTGGTCTGTGCCCAAATGTGTTTATAGTTTAAATACGATGTAAAGCAGTAGTTGGTACAAGCAGCCATCGAATATGAAGAAACAAGCCCTCGCTGCCCTGCCCAGCCTGCCTGGGATCCTCCCCACCTTAACCAAGGTCCAGCACCCTGTTTCAGCTCAGCCCAGGGCACCCCTCCTGGCTACTTTATAGGGGTAGTCCTGCCTGGCCTGCTTTTGCTCCTGTTGGACCCCCTGGTCCTGGCTCACCCCTCGATGTACCCAGTGTGGCTGTGCCCCTTGCGGAGGTCTGTTGGATGGCGGGTTGCCCTCAGCTTCCTGCTTGCCCCCTCTCCTGGGGCAGCCTGAATGTGGCACTAGGGGCTTATGCCTAGGAAAGGCAGGTCTGTCAATGAAACACAGGATGTCTGGGGATGCCGGGTGTCTCAGAAGCGTGGGCTTTATTTTCTGTCTTTCCTGAAAACTGTCTACCTTCACCTGCAGCTCTCAGTGTGAGCCCATTCCTAAATCTCACCCCTCACCCTTAAGGGGCAGACATTTGTCCCCTGCCTGCAGCTGGCCGCAAGGTCAGCTCCATTGCAGCTGGGGTTATTAACGCTGCAAGGACACGTCAGCGCTTCTGTGTGACACTAGTAAAAATCAGTAGCCCAGAATCTTGAAGTTTATAAGAAGCAGTGGCTTTTGCTGGCTGTGAGCTGCAGTGAGTGTCTGGGTGAAGTGTCTGGCAGCCCGCAAGTCTTGTTTTAGCTGTGAAATTATGATGTTGGACAGACAAACCGGCAGAGACAGAGGAGCAGCCTGAAATACCAGTTTCTCCATAGTGATTCAATCCATGCCAGGAGTGAACTGGACACAGTGTCTGCTAAAGAGCATTAGATCAGCCTAATGCTCATTGTCATTATCAGCTGAAAGTATGTGTGTGGTCCCACATGTCCCCAGACATGTTAAGGGGTGGGGTTTGCCCCATTACTTGCCTTCCCTTTGCCAATCCACCACTGTGCAGCGGCTCCAGGCTGGGAGATGTCCATGGAAATTGAAGCTGCTCAGTCATGATTTGGGTAATGGAGACTTAGAGGTTTCCTCAGCCTGTTGAAATGGATCTGGCAGTGGTTGGTCTTCCTTATTTCTGTGGGACTCCAGTGACCTGAAGACCAGGCAAACAATGGCCCTGTATAGCCCCATCTACAATTGGTTAATTCTCCTTGCAAATAAAGAGAGTGAGGGTTCCTCAGTGCTATGTGTATCTTAGCATTATGGCTAACTATGGGATATTGTTAGCTGTTTACATTGCTTTACTTTAATGTTAAACAAGACAAGCTATTTCAGAGCCCAGGATAACTCCTGGCTGCCAAAGAGAAGGGAAGAAGTCCAGGTGCAGCTGTGTAAGCACTGTAAATTTCTGTGTGTGTGTGAACCTGAAGTAACCCTGAGGAATTCATTACTCAATCTTTATCATGAGCACACAAACAAACATGTTTTCTATAAATAGCAGTTTCATTAACAGTGGTGGGTAAAGGAGCCTCTTGCATGTGTGGCCTTGATACTGTGTTTATGTACAACCAGTGGATCATTTTTAACATTTATTAGGGTTAACCATGATTGCTATATACGACACTATATGATAGTATCGCTGTAACCTATACTATATATTACTGTATAACCTGTGATTATATAACAGGTTATACCTCTACACACATGTATGTGATTATTTTCAAAATTTATATAAGAATAATGTATATGTGTATATATGTATATATATACACATATACATAAATACAGCCGTGTAGTCCTGTTAAAGTACACAGAAACTCATGTGAAGAAGGAAGAGCAAAGCGCAGGGAAGTCACCCTGGCTGTTGGAGACTTTCCCAGCTGGCTAAAACCGATGCAGCTGGCTCTTGCTATCTGTCTTCCACAGAATTAGATTACGGCCTGCTGATGTTAGTTTGGTCAAACACATTTGAGTAAAGAGGAAGAGCAGAGGTAACTTCAGAAGCCAACCTTTTAAAATAAAACAAACCAAAAGACCCAGAAGTGTGGTCCCTACACTCAGCACAGGCAGCTTTGGCAGCTTCTTTGATGGTACTTCGAGTGCTACAGAAAGATCAGTAATCCAGAGCAACTTCTGGTTACCTCCAAAATATATTGAGATATTTACTAGAGACTGACAAACAATTTAAGTCTTCCTTTTCTCTTTTTGTGACTTATTGTGTTTGATTCTTGGGGGCTTTCCACCCCATATGCCCTGCCACAAAAGCCTCAGAAAAGCTCTCTCTTCCCAGCTGCAAGAAATTGAGGTGTTCAGAGCCACATGCCCTGCACAAGGTATTGTTTCAGCTTAAGCTGTTGACAAGTCCTGGGAAGCAACAAGTTTAGAGCTGGAGAATGGGAAGAGTCCAGAAGAGTCAAGTCAAATGGGGAGAAACAGCTGGAGAAAAAATATTTCAGAGAAACTTTCTTTACCTGCAAAATTTAAGAAAAGTGGTCTTTGACCAGGTTTGCTTCGGCCTTTTGTAACAATTGTATTTCTTGATGTGGCTACTGTCCTATTTTAAAAAAAAAACCCACAGCATTTAAACCCAAAGGAAAATCTTTCTGTTCACTGTAGTCCCTTGCCTGAATGCCTCAGTAAGACAGCATTTTTGTCTCTGGGTAAAAAAGGTACCCCCTGCTTTCTTCTTGAAGGCCAGTTTCTGTGTTGATCTGAAGGACAGATAGCAAGGCAGAATCACAGAAGACACTGAGAAATGATCAGGATAAAAATGATTTAAATGCAGCCATTCAAAAGTAAGTGGTAAATCCATTAAATACAATCAGAATTATTAGACTATCAATCAGTTGCAAAAACTTCAGTGACACACCAGCTCAAGAAAATGTGCAGCAGCTGCTGGGACAAAGTGCTTAGGAAGGTAGGCAGTCATTAGCCATGAGCTGTGCCGTGTGCTACATGATATACATGTTTTATCATAGTGACATTTCTACTTCATTTATTTTATTTGAAGCAGATAAGTTGCTGTATTTCACAGGCAGCAGTTCTTTTCATAAGACAGCAATTTAACAGTTGAAAGCCTTTTTGCTTTTTGCCCATTTGTACTCCACTCGCTCCTTCCAGTTTGCATAGAGGTTTCCACGTCAGCATTTTCCTTTCAGATTATTTATTATTTTTGTTGCCTGTCTGGTGCATCACAGTGTGGCCCTTGTGTCCTTTAGTGCTTACCTAAAGGACCACGACCACTATGTGCAAATACTGGGAGGGGAGAAGACCTAGGGTAGGAGGGTTTTGCTGGAGAAATGAAGATGTTGTGTCACCGTGTTAGCCATGACATGTGAAAAGCAGCAGCAGGACAGGTCCAGGACCCCTGGAGAGCCTCCACAGGGCATGACTGTAGCCCAAGCAATTGCCACTGGTTCAGCTGAGACCCCTCAGGACTTGCTGGAGGCTCCTGCAGCCAGGGAGCTTCTCAGTGGAGCTGGGATGTGGCCACCCTGCTGCTTCCCACCCTGATGCCCACTGGGTGCTGCTGAGGGGGTGGGGGTGGGTTCCAGCCTGCACTAGCCGTCCATCTGTTCTGTTGCTCCTGCCATCCCAGATGTGCAGCTGGGGTCTAAGGGGGCTCCTACTCCAGGGCTGCAGTCCTGAGAGGCTGGATGACCATCTCTGACCAAGGCAGATCTTCAGCCTGTCTTTGGGACTACCACATGCTGCACAAACAGAGGCTCGAGTCCCTTTTTTATATTTTTTCTTTATTTTTTCTTCCCATAATGGTCGAGTTATACCAGGAATTAATTTAGCTTTGGCACGTATAATTTCCACTGTGTTTATAATGGGTTTCCTTTGTGCTCAGCAGCTTGATTTTTGTTTGGTTGTTTAATACTACCTGATCTTTTGCACTGTGATGGGTGATTAATCTTTACCAGTCATATTACTAAGCAGTTCCTACACAGTATGAATTCAAAAGTCTGCACTTCCCATTCTCTCTCCATAGCCTGAGCACATATTACATTTCATTTCTAGTTACATATGTTAGGGTGAATTATGGGCTATTACTCAAAATAAATTGTTCTTTGATGTCGGTTCAGCATATGAATAGCCAGTTGTAATTATACCAAGTTAAAAGAGAACTTAGTGCTCTTGTGCCTGGTCCAAAATAATTCTGTGTTTCTTTTAAATAGAATAAAATCAGCAATTTTCTGTTGTTTATCGGCTCAATGCAGCCATTATGAAAGAATTTTTTGCTTTGTAGATTTGAGCTAAAAATGCAAGTGGCATGTGAATGGCATTGACAGAGGCAGAGGAAAGGTGATCCTTTCTAGTTTGCCATCTCTGATTTCCATTTCCCTTCAAAGGGACCAGCCACTGGTGATTCACTGCGCTTGTGCTTTGGTTCATTTCATTTTTATGAATGTCCTGAGTTCCCCGTAAATGTGCCTATTTATCGCAGGAAGACACCATCCAGTGTCTCAGCTGCCCTGTGGAGTAACATCACACAGAGCTGTACACAATTTGGGGCAGGGGGAGAAAGGGAGGACGCACATTCTGTTGTCCGTCATTTAAAGACCCTGGGGATGTTCCTGGGCTTGTTTTGATGATAAATACTGATCCTTTGCTGTGCTGGAATGCACAGACACGTTCTGCTGGAGCATGTCAAGCCTCTGCGTTTAACACAAACATAGGACTTTTAAAATGAGAGGACTAAACACACTCCTGGTGTCAGACCTTAAGTTCCAGGGGTTTGGTTGCTTAATCTGTAGCTAGCATGCATTTTGTGCTGGATGGAATTTGTTATCAGCTGTGTTTACAGGCTGCTCTGAGGCTTTAAGGAGCTGTAAGGCTCTTTAGCATTCATGGTTCTGCTGTTGGGCTGCCTATTTACAAGAGTGTGTGTGCATTAGCTATATTTTTGTTTTAATTATTGGCAGTAAATACACTTCAGGAGAGAAATATGTTTTGTCAGGAGAAATCTGGAAGTGTTTTCTCAGGAGAAAAATAATTAGAAAGGTTAATGCAATCCACTCTGTATAAGACTTCAAACTCATTTTCTTGGAGATGTGAAGCAGATGCTTTGTTCACAAAACTATATTAAATTAGCCCTGGGGGGTGTCCCATTACTGTTTCTCAAGTACAGCAAAAAAAGGCAAATTAAATATATATCAATTTTAAATATTGATGATACAATTGGCTTTTAAGCATGTACAGTGTCCCACGCAAACACTGCCATTTTACTGCATGCTTGGTTTCACACAGGCCTTGAGAGAGTGAAAACTGGAATTTTAGGGTTTTTGTATTAAAACAATAGATCTCCTTGGCTAGGCTGTGTAGGAATGTGATTTAACAGGACGGCAGATTCAGCACTGGAAGCCCTGACCTGCCAGCGAGTTCCTTGCAATAAATGGAGACCAGCTTTGAGAACAACTGAGGTGAACCAGCAGAGCTGGTGGGTTGCCCTTGGCTGAGAAGGTCTAGCTCTTTTTTCGTGGAGAGGTTTTCATGGCAGGCTGTATGTGCACACTGAATTGTAAAAGGCCTCATCCTGCTCTTTTTGGGCTTCCACAGTCCTTGTGCTGGGCCATGAGAAGCTGGAGTGTGCTGGGGGTCAGACCCAGCAGCAGTTTCTCAGTTGGTTCGTGTTAGCAGAGCAGTTTATCAGCTTCTACCAAGTTAGCTCTGGCACACTGACTGTGACACTCCCATGACACAAATCACATCCATGACTCTCACTCAACTCCTGCTCGTGCCTATCTGGCTGACATTTTGGCTGTGATTTCAACAGACTTCCTTGCAGGATGTTATAGCCCAGACGTTTCAACCAGAAGAGGCAGAGGCTAGCCCTTAGTGGAAATAACTTTTTGATTAAGTGTTTCAAAGATAGATAAATCTGTTATTGGGCTGCATATAAAACCAGTTTTAGAAGCATTGGTTATGCAGATCATGTTTCCTCCTGTAATCCAGATAGGAAATAGATTTTACAGCACAAAAAACCTTGTTCAGGTCATGGTGTGAGTGTGCCTTGAACCTGTTGTGACCCCACTGTCTCTGCTAATGTGGGCTGAACTGCTGAAGAGATGCATAAAAATGAATAAAATGGGAAATTTAAGTTCTGTGAATTTCCTCCCTTTGAGATTAGTGGTTCCATCAGTCATTCAGTTACAATAGGTTTGTTATCTCTGCAAATAATTTTTTACTACTGAAATCATAGCCGTCCTTCTGTTGGGATTAAGGCAGAAATTTGCAAGGAACAGAGGTAACTTTGGGGCTAAGATAAGAGAAGTTGTTTCTCAAGAAAGCATTTGAGAGGAATTAATGCTGCTTTAATGTGTTTCTTGATCATTGCTTGAGCCAAGATCTCATATATTTTCTCAGGCTGATGGGACAGGAATATAAAACTTCTGCATTTTATTATCTCGTTCTATATGCTCCAATTTATTACTTCCCCTTTGTCTGGCTAAACCCGAAGATATATGATACAGGTAAAGCTACTTGGCATAACTACAGAAATTCAGTCTAAGGCACAGAGGGAACAACTGCAGAGGCAGATTTCTTAGTGGAATGGAATGTGAGGTTTTCATTTTAGCACTTCACTTCTTCCCAGGTCTTCTGTCTGGGTGACCTCCGTGAGTATTACCCTGCAAGCACCATAAATGCATTCCCTGAGGATTGCTGGTGAAGGGCCCAGCCTCAAGCTCTCCTCTCACAGTTGTGGAGTAATAAGGCAGCTCCCTACTTAGCCTTCCATTGTTACCTGCCTTTTTCCTTTTTTTTTTAGCATTCCTGTCATCTGAAATGTGATTTATTTATCTTCTGTCTCTGAAGACATTACGGCACTTGTGCTGGGAGTGATGCTGTTCCCAGTAACTGTTTGGCTACCCCTTTTCCACAGCTTGACCCAAGCAAACTTGTCTGCACAGGTTTCCCAATATAAGGTGACTACAAAGGGACTCTCACAGAACTATACAGGGCACTAAAATCATGCCTTTAAAAGCCCAGCTGCTGGTACGCATGAAGGAGTTTGTAGCAGTTTACTTCCTCAGCAGTAATATTGCAAGCTGAATAGAGTGACTGGGTCAAAGGTGTCTTTTTCTGGCTTAATTCCTTCGTCTCGTCATTTGTGCATGCTTCTTTTGTGGGAAAAAACAGCGTGTTCCAACAGCAGCGTCTCTGGCCCCAACAACTTTTTCTCTTTCCCCACAGAGTCTCAATTGCTGAACACCATCCAATACATCTGTCACAGAGGAATTTCACCTATCAAAGGTGGTGTATAATGAAAAGGAATAAGAGCATTTAGTTAAAAATGTGTTTACCCCATTAGGCTTTTTCAGTTATTTTTTTAATGATTCGTTTCCCAGCTGGAATAGGAGTACTTGCACATGAAACTGCAGATGATAGTTCTTAACTTTTGATGGGTATAGGTTGATTTTACTCTCATAATTCTTCTTGTTTTACTTGGATGCCTTTTTATCGGAATCAGGGGCCCTACAAGATTTCAAAACAATGCTCTTACCTTGTTATGTGGTAGCCTGCTGGGTTTGATTTCCTAAATATGTTTCAAGTTACATCCACACCCTAAATGCTTTTAATCGTTTAATAGTTTAATTCCGTTATGTCAAGGCTATGAACGTTGATGTCAAAATGCTCTTGGCTCCAGCTTATGTTAACTAAATCTGCTTTATGTTGCAAAGTCTCCTCTTGCAAAATTCCTGGAAAAGTGATTAATATGTTGGTGATTAGGAAAGCACACGAGTCCACCCTTAGGATTTACAAGAAAGGGCGGGGTTATTAGAACTTTGTGAACCAAAAGGATTTAATGAGAATCACGGAATGATTTGGCTTGGAAGGGACTTTTTAAAGGCCATCTAGTCCAATCCCACTGCAATAAAGAGAGATATCTTCAACTAGATCAGATTGCTGGGAGCCCCATGCAACCCAGCTGAATGTTTCCAGGAATGAGGCATGAGAAGGAAGCCATTATCTCTGGAAATTTGCTATTCAGCAGTACAGGAATTCTAATTGATTGCTCCCGGCAAATTGCTCCCAGAAGTGTTATGTTATACCTTCATGGAAAAAGTTCATAGGAACAGGACCTGGACTGCCTGATCCCTCCTACCAATGCTCTGGAAGTGCATTTGTGTAGTCCTGGTGTGTTTAGTTACTTTGGGCCTAAAAATTTGAGGCATCATCTGTGAAAGAGGGATTGGCTGGTCCTAGATAGGTGACACGCTGGTGTGTGCTCTGTGAGCTCTTTGGGTGGGTGGGTGAGGGGCACAGGGTTAACTGGGGATCTCCCACCTCTGGGGTGTGCTATCTCTGAGGTCTCTGGGGACTTCTGTGTGTCTCTGGTGCATTTTATTGATTTGTGTCCTCCACTTCCCTTTGCTTTTGGTAATACAAAAAGAAAAAGCAAAAGCTAGAAGTAGGAAATACTGTGTTCAATGACTCTGCTGGAAATAATTTCCCACCTAATAAGCGCTCAGCCTGCCCAGCGTGGCAGTGCCAGGTTAGTCACCAGAGGGGCTGTGCTGGCACTTCCTAGGCAGAGGCCAACGCCTTCCCTTTGTTGCTGCCCTGGGCTGGCTTCCAGCAAACATCGTGGGTCGGCCCCAGCAGCAGGGAAGGGCCATGCCAGGTGTGGGTTGGGGCTGGGGCTGGGGCTGGCAGAAGAGGTACAGTGCTCTCCTCTGGTTGCAGGGTGGTTTCCTCTGCAGCTGGGAATTCACAGGGATGCATTGATTTCTCTGTGGCTGCAGTAATGCATGGGAGACACTTTCAGTGGAAATTACCTGTGAAAAAAAACAGAGTAATCCATTTAAACCGAAATTGAGCATGGGTGTGCCTTTCCAGTCCGGAGTTCAGTTGGCCAGCTGTGGTTTGCAGCAATCACAGCCATAGACAAAGGACCCAGGGAGTGAAACTGCGTCACTCAGCTCCTGGCTGAGCACGTATGGCACAGAGCAAATGTGTCAACGTGACGCCACCCTGAGCTTTTACCTCCTCTGCACTCAGCAGCCTTGGGGCAAGGAGAGGACCTTCCTGAGCAGTGGCACTTGGAGACCTACAGCCCTATTCCCATCCCACATCTGGAGCAGCTGAAACCTGCACAGCTGGGGCACACTCCCACTTAGATGCTTTTTCTGTTTCCTTCCTCTAAGGCTTGTTCAAGAAGACTGAGGAGGCAGCGGGGAAGTGTGGTAGCACTAGTTAGTGGTATTTTGAACAGCAGAACTCCAGCTTTTCTCCTGACTGGCGGGTAGAGGTCAGGGGAAAGCAGCCCGACACAGAACACTTCCTTTTGTTAAAGATCCGTACGTTGTTCCATGTGTCTCCCCAGAAATTATCTGAGTGAGTCCTGTCAGTTGCTAATGAGGTCCCTCCTTTACAAGGTCAGCTTTTACCTGGGCACCTCTACTGTGCCCAAGTCTCATTACAGTCAGTCAATGCCTTCCCTAAATCTGTTGGCTCTTGTGGGCTGGCTGCTCTGGCTTGGGACTATCAGTGCATGGTCCACCTGTGGCTGATATGCTGAACCCCCTTGGAGGTCTGAGGCTGCAACTTTCCAGGATGCAAGTCCTCAGCTAATCCAGAGGAGGAGAATCCTTGGACAGCATTTCAGAAGCAAGGCTTTAGGTTACCAGGTAGTATCCAAACAATGTGGGTTTGTGAGTCACAGGTAAGACATGCTACTGCAGCTCTTCTGCGATTAGTGACATAAAGAGCTATGATATGTATCTTTATGTCTTGTTTAGTGGTTGTGTTCCTGACTCAGTGGGCAAAAGAATGCTTCCTGAAACTAATTGCTTTGGGGGCAATTAACATCATCCATGATGATGAAGCAATGTGAGCAACAAAGCTTCTGGTTTTTCTCATCTCCCTAGGGAGGAGGTGCAGGTCTGGGACTTGAGTCAAATGGCTTTGAGCAAGAGAAGACTTGAAAAGGATGACTCTTGTCCTCTGAAGGAAAGAGGAAGGGAGAAGCCGTTTCCAGACTAACATAAAAGGTTAAGCCACTCTCCTGGCTCACTGCATGAACGGAGCATGATGGCCTGGCATGATGGGCATGCATGCAAACACTGGAGACTTTTTTCCTGGAGTGCTTCTCTTCTGATCAGCTAACGCCAGATTTCATGGGATCTGGCTCACTTTATCGTTCCTTGAAAGCCCTGACCTGAAGGTGTAGAATCACAATCTGTCCAGTGATCAGACTGGCTGGAGACCTGTGGTGGGACTCGGCTACCTCACCAAAAGGCACTTGATACCCGTCAATTGCATGAAATAACAGCAAGAAAGAGGATACCTAAGAGATCCAGTTACTGTCACTGTGGTCTTGGTTTCTCCTGAGGATGGCAGCAAGAGTCTCTCTCCTCTGATGAGTGAGGTGCCCGTCAGGTCATGAATGTCAGAGTCATAGCCAAGGCTGGTGACATGCTAGAGGAAAATGTGCAGGGGCATCTGCAGGCAGAGCCTCAGCCTGTCCCTGGCTGTTTGTGCCTGCCCTGGTGAATGCCACACAGGCCTGACACCCAGGCAAACTGGCTGTAGAGCTACAGGCTCAAAGGAGCCTCAGAAAAGGTGAAAAACAGAGAAAGAGGAGCCAAATAAACGCCAGAATTGATGCAAGGGAAGGCAGGGGGAAAATACAGTCATGAGGGAGGAAAAGCAACCATTTAAGTTGATTTAAACTAATACAAAACCACACTCTGAGCCAGCAATGACATCCAGATTGAACAACAAGATTTCTGTGTCCTGTATGATGCTGTGATGGTTGCCTGCCTTTACTTTCCACGGTAAATATCTTTCAGCAAGATTTGAGCTTCTAAATGCTCCACAAAGCTGCTGAATGATCATGTGTTGATTAACCTCGCTAAGGAAGCATTGCAAGTACTTGCCATTAGCAACTAGTTTAAAACGAGTCATCAAGGATATCAGGCTGGAAAGGTGTTCTTTACAAAGACATTCAAAGTACAATTAGCTGGTGGTTCATAACACCTTGAGGCTATCACTCTTTGGTTTCATCAATTTTTTTTTTTTTCTTTTTCAGTTCAGTTAAATGTCAAATAAATCTCACCTTGAATCACAGACCATCTTTCTGCTTGATGCCAGTCTTCTGTTGAGTTTGTGAGAAGATGTAGTGGTGAGGGCAAACCAGGAAATCTACTCGTGTACCATTGCCGAATTTCAATGGAAGAAATATTTTTCAAATCTGGGTGACAGCTAATAAATGTTTAGCAGGCAATGAACGAGGCACTTTCAGACTGTCCGTATTTATTGTCGGAATGGAGAGGATTGTCATCCCAGAGGTCAAGTTGGTTTGACTGATATCTAAATTACTGACCTGCTTTTTACCCTCTCCAGTGATAAGTCCTGTGCCTACCATCCTGTGGCCCTTTGGAACCTCACCACTTCTGCTGGAGATAACTGGTTATCTCCAGAGATTATGGCAGTTTACACATTCTAGAATGTGTTTTACCAAACCCTAACAACTGCAATATATATTTTTTTAGATTGTCGATTGCAATAAAGAGAGATCAATCTGTTGGATTGGATGTTTCATCTTGTTTCATCTATCTCCTTTATCCCAGTGAGATTTTTCATGTAGGATTTTTCATCCTCTTAGAGCACTGAGCTATGGGAAAAGTTGGAAGTGGTCTTATGCATTTGACTTGGCCAACTCTGATGCTGTATAAGATTAACAAGAAAGCAGTTCAGCCACTGAAACTAGCACAGTTCAAACTTCTCTTTATGATTTCTTAGCTGGACATGCCACAGGCCTTGCTGGAATAAATTTTTTTGTTGGCCTTTGTAGAAATAGAAGAGAATATACAGCACAGGTGAAATAGAAATAATGAGGAATAATTTTATTAGCATAAACTTGTGAAAGGAAGCATATTAACTTAAGGAGAAATCTGAGCAGATATCAGCTTCTGCAAGTTAATTTCTGCAGAGCTATAAAATTACAGAGCTGAAATACCAAATGTTATGCCCTGTCTGAAAATCTGGTTGTTCTAATTAAGCTGTCTTCTTCCATTCCGGCCAAGCTAGAAATGCAGTTTTTTTTAATGCTTAGAAGATGGTTTTAGTAGTGTCATTAAAGGAACTACATTTGCACAAAGCCTTAATAAATTCTGAGTATGCACTGACAGTTTGCAGTCAGGATTTTCAAACAGTTCTTAAAAAGAGCTGTTGGATCCTGTCCTCCCTGGCAGGCAGACCTTCCTGTGCCACGTGTTCTTGTATGCTTTTTTTTGATTCTGGCAGAAATGTTTTGGAAGCCTGTGCTTTTATGGATGATTATTATTAACATTATGAGAAGGGTACTCTGAAATACGAAGGGATTGTTTCTAACAAGGGGTTCCTTGCCTAAACTGGGCTAGAAAAGCCAGCTGTTCTAGTTTACCTGAGCTGTTTGCCCTTCTAATTCTCCTTCACAATGTGAGGGAGAAACAGGATCTGGTTGCTTTTCTGCATTTTTATTCTTTTAGGTGCAGGGTGAATTTGCAGAGACAGTTGATAGATAAATCCCTGCCGCTCTTGTCCATGCAGAGTACATTTAAAATTAATATTGTAAATATGCCACGTTCTCGCTTTTCTACAGTCAGCTTTTTCCATGGGGCCTCACTTTGTGGTCCTAAATGCACTGCAGGCATGCTCTAAAGGCAACAGTCAGAATATAGCAGGAGCTTCTGTCTAAACTTGGCACTTAAATGCCTCCTTCCAGGACTGTGGGGCTGAGTTGCCAAATAGATTCTGCTCAGCGTTATCTCTGCATATGGCCCTCTCTTGGCGTGGGATGGGCCTGTGCAGTGGGAACGAAGCTACAGCTTCAGCAGAATGTTGAAATGTAGTAAATTAAAGCCCCCAGCCAAATGAAACTTGTAATTGGTGTGTCGCTTTCAAGTGAGAGAATGGCTCAGGCAGGTTCAGCGTTCTGCCTGGGTTGCAGAACTGTTGTAATTATCCTGTGTGGTTTTTAATACTTCTGAGAAGAAAAAAAAAAGTGGTGCACTAATTTTTAGAACTACACTCTGTTGCCAATGTGCAGCTGGCATCTGAGGGCATCTGAGCACTTCAGCCAGATGAAGTGTTTGTGAGCACTAAGGCTGGGTTAAAAATTACTGCTGCCCACACAGGCTGAGTTACTTTTAAAGTAATGTGACTTCTTGTGGACGTAGCCATTAGACTGTCATTGAGGTTGTAATTTAATTTCAAGATCAGGCCCTTTCTCTCCATTCCAATGCAGAGCATCTTCTGGAAACATGAGAGGACAGACTAAAAAATGTAATTTTACTGTTGGTCCTTCTTAACTTTCAATACTTGGCTTTTTTTTTCCCCCACATTCTCGAGGACATTCTTAATATAACCCTTGCACATAAATTGGTATAGATACACTCAAACACACAGTTGTATTGAGAGAGACACTGGAATTTGGTATGCTTGAATAGATTTCACACCTTTCCAGAAACAACCCACGTGATATGAAAGCCCTCTTGGCAAAAGAATGCCCTTGAGGTATCACATTTGAATGAGGAAGCTCCTAAAATAAATGTATGTGGGAGTTGCTGAATATATTTAGTCTACATTTGTCTGTCAGAAACAATAAATCTAAAAAAAAAAAAAAAATTCCTTAGAAGTTGATAGTTATTTAGTCTTGGAGGTGAAGTAAAACCCAGCCAACTCCTGAACCTGCTGTGCATATTGCCGTCCAAATGCTTGTGAATGCTGGTGGTTCTGCTCAGAGCATTCATGCTTTTTGATATCAAGTTTGTTTAATAGCTATCAAAAGTAATTTACCAGGAAGCAACAAAATAAAGCACTTTATCTGAAGCAGGGACTTTCACTTCATGTCACTATATATATATAATCAATGTTTCCAAAAAACAAGCCAGAGTGGTGCTTGGTGCATCTGCTGGTTGCCACCTTTGAAAGGCAGCACGTCATCATTTCACATACACATGGGCTCCCAGCAGACACAGAAAATTCCCCTTGGTGCAGAAACAGTCCTTTCAATGAGCTTTTTCAAAGCATTAAAAAGCAACATCAACAACAACGAACTACCACATCAGTGCTTTGCTGAGGAGGTGGCGTGGATTGTCCCTGGAAAATGGTCTGAGGTGGATATTTGAAGGAATGGAATCCCTATGTGTTTGAGATGGCAAAGGTGAGGTTAACTCAGCTCTTCTAGCTGAAGCCAGAGAAAACAGATTGTTTTGAAGGGCACCCAGTTCATAGGAGATTTCACTGATGCCCAGAGGCTTTAATTGATCTGTCAGGTGAGCAACAATAAACGGAATACCTTTGGGTGTGGGAATCCAGTAAACTCTTCAAGAACAGGTAAGACTTGTTGGTCTTTTCCTGCAGTACATTCTGAACCGTAGCATTTATCCAGACAATGAAGTTTGAGCACAGTGTTCAGGCTATTCTTTCCTCTACTTTTGTACTTTGTAAGCAGAGGCTTAGATGTGCAATATTAAAGGGAAGTTCTGTACATAAGTGGCATTATATGCTTTTTTCCTAAAGTGCTTGCATGTTTTAGGAATAAAAATTCCAATTTTTGTATGTGACTAGTGATGGCAACTAGGCTTCTTAAGGCTTCAAACATCCTGAAAGGAAGAATCCAGGCTGAAGTTTTCCCTTATGACAAGGTTTTTGATGGTTCCTAAACCACTTAATTCTGCTTACTCGGTGCCTTGTATCTGGACTCAGTGCCTGGGCTCTCAGGGCAGCCTGCATCTCAGGTTTCTAAGGACAGGACTAACTCCTTTTTTAACAATTATTGCTGACTAGGTTATGTATTTTCATAGAACTACAACTGAGGCTGTAGTTAGCAGACACCCCTTAAATTTTACATTGACTAAGAAGGAAACACAGGATTTATCTTGTGAACAAACTACCTCCAACTTCATTACTTCTGTTAGAATAGCAGATTGCTGCAGCATTCTTCCTTGGAGGCATAACCAGTAAATTAATTCAGTATGAAGTTCTTTCATGCAGTTTTGGGCTCTTGCCTCCTAAGTTGTGATGTCTTTTCTTTTCGCTTTGTTCGGCATTTACTAAGTGACAGATGCAGTACAAACTTTACCCATCTTTTAACTGCTATCCACAGGTCTATCCTGGGTCTTTCTCCATTCCCATTCCCTAAGTAGGAACAAGGTTTCTAAATGGGTTTAAAAACATGCTCTCAGTCTCCCTGGGCACTTTAACACATTGCTTGTTTTTATCTAGGTTCCCTGGTGAACTAGGACCTCTAACTCAGGCTTTTGGAAAAAAAAGGCAGCAGAATAAACCCAATTTCTAAATTATTGTATTAATTACTAAAGAAGCTCCAAAATTTCAAACAGTACATTATTATCCTTCTCCTCTTTACCCCTACTTTTAGTCTATCTTTAAGAAAAGAAAAAAAAAGATGAGGAAGACCCATAAACCAAAATAGATCTGTAATCAGAGACCTTGCACTTTAATGATAACTTCTAATATTTACTACTTAACATGCTCATTAAAACTAACACAGTAACTGTAATGAGAAAAATGAGTTTCACATTATGCAAATATTTGCACTGGTGGCCCAAGATTTGAATTAATCTGGATTATAGCTGGCGGAAACAGCTAACAAACAAGGTCAAGCTTCCTCCTTGTGTCTGAGACCTTTTTCACAGCTGACTGGGTTGCTCACTCATCAGCTGGGCAAGACCCAACATCCTTTAAGTTATCTCTTAAGGAGGGGTGTGACCTGCTTTATGTGGGGCTCACATATAAGCTCCTGATCAGGGAGCTGATTAAAGGAATTTCCAGAGCTGGCCTGGTCTGGCTGATGGTGACTTATGCAGCTGTAATGTGAGAGCTCTACTGAAAGGAGAGCATAAATAGATAAAAAGTATGGTGAAGGAAGCTGTCACCATTATGGAAAATCAAAGCTCAGGCAAAACTACAGTAGATCCTGAAAATAGATATGGGGAGCTCTTTTATAGTGGTGATTTTAAGACCCACTTCAAGAAAGTCTGTAAGCAACAGTTTTTTCTCTCAAACTTGTATTTTTCGTTTCAGGTAAGGGTTATATGAACTTTCTTGGAGGCAGAACTGTTGGCTTGATTAGAACAACAGCAACAACATACAGGTACAGAAGCATTCGAAACTTGTGAAAAATCTACCTGCTTTGTGGCGAAACTAAGCTTTGTGCTGGGGAATGAGAAAGGGATCAAGCAAACATCTTGTTCTGGTGTCATCGGCCAAACCCAGTTAATGCTAATGTTAGTTGGAACTAATGTTGCTGTGTCTGCTTCATGTATCTAGGCAGGGCCACTTGGAGTTTGAATTCCCAGCTAGGGGATGAATTTGCCTTCAAGGGGAAAATATTTCCCAGTCTCCAGTTAAAGTTACCACAAAGATTTTTTTTTTCTGTCCCCGTAAACCTAAGCTGGTTTCACTTTATGACAAGAAGTTTTAAAATCCTAAAGAAATTGTATTGTACTAAAGGGGAGCAACTGGAGCTGTAACCACTTGCAGTGTGCACAGAATAGGAAATATTGAGTTACCAGGCTGCTTTTTTCTTGCCGAGTCTTCCAAAGTGGTAGGAATGGAGCAAATCTGACCTCTCTGGATAGCCATTTCTATCATGGCATCACTGAGCTGGTAAGAGGTTTTTTCCTAATGCCCAACCTGAGTGTCCCACACCTCAGCATGGTGCTGCTGCCCTGTTGCCACTTGCTTTTCCAGCTGTCACTACTGGAACAAGTTTGGTTCTGTGATCTCTGGGGCTTAGGTTCAAGTATCTGTAGGTTGCTTTACATCCCTGCCAGGCACTTAAAAAGTACAGGCCAACGAGCATGAAGGATTTTTAAAGAGTCTAAATGCTGTGCTACCTTACTGCTGGGGAAGGATATGAGTTATAGCTTCAGTTATGGAAATCCTGTAACAGAACTTGAAAATCCAAGGTGTGGTGATTTAATATTTTTTTTTACAACTTGAAGTTTTACCACATCATTGTTTATACCAACCTACAAGCTCAGCTTCCACAGACCTATCCCTGCTCACTATCAAAACCCCTTAGAGTAAATCGCTGTTTATGGGGACAGGTGTCTCATATCAGCAGAATTTAAAAAAATACTCCAGACAGACTTTATCTCTATAGTGCGTGCAGTAACTAGAAAAATGCAAAGAACTGCACAGCACAGGCGTGAGAAAGCTGATCTATCTCCTTATCTGCGAATTACAAGGGTCAGAGATACACAGGTTTGAAAAGGTCATAGCAGGAAGGAGGAGATGGCAGATGATGCAGTATGGGAATAGTCTGCTAAATTCAGCTGTGGGTGAAAGCCAGTGGCAGGTGAGTGACCTATTGTCAGGAGGAAATACGAGCATGCAGGGCTGTCAAACACCACTTTACTCAGAAATGCTGGAGCTGGGGTGTTTCTACACACCACTGGGATACAGTTTCTGAGAAGTATGTTTGGGCAATTAGAGGACACCAACAACTAGAGTAATATTACTGAGGATGCTTCCCATCAAAGCTCTTTTGGGGAATGATGAATAATAAATAAGCATAAGACATTAGCCATGGCTCTCTTCAGAACTCTCTTCATGGTTCCCTTCAGAACTTACCTTCCATGTGAATGTAGTTTCAGAGAGCAAGGCTGCATCTCCTGATGTATCTCTTGCAGCCCTGGGAGCCACCACTCTATCAACACAGCTACTGTTGAATTGAAGAAGGACCCAAACAGATGTAGCTCACTTTGTTTTGGCAAGAAAATCCTCAAGCCACACTTGAAACATCCTTTGTTTTGAGACCTTCCTTTTCCTCAACCCTGTGGTGAATTTTCTGTGTCTGAAGTTTTGGGTTTTATGGAGGTAAGCAATGTGTTACCCTGACTTCACTGCTAAATTTACAGGAGATGGAACTGACTTTGATGTGGGAGCAGAGATGGGACTGCTGGATTATTTCTGGTCTCAACTTTGTCACCTTCGGAGATTGTCTGCTAAGCCAGGGTAAAAACAATTTGTACTTTATAGCATGCATGCACATTTCAGCACGCCTGTTGTACACAGGACATCCCAAAAAAACCAGTAATTGATTTATCTTGCAAGAGGGTGGGGAAGAATCATATTTTGCTTAGTTTAGGAGAAGAGTTATTGTTACGGCCCAGAAAGAGAAAGAATGTTGGCAAGATCTTCACAGAAACTCTCCTCTTCTTTTCCTGCTTCTTACCTTGAAAAAGCAACTGTTAAATGGCATGCACGTAAAAATTAAGCTGTCCCCTTCCAATAAAGGTGCCTCTGCTTAAAGGACAACAGCATCAGCCAGTGTAAACTATGGGCTACTTGCTGTCCTTCCTGTGAAGACAGTGGGTCCTGCTGGGGCTTTGCTTGCAGCCAGACCTAAACATCCTGGGGTCTGCCTGGGGTGAGGGAGAGAAGCCGTGCCAGTGATGCTGCCAGCAGTCAGGAGGGTGTCTTCTTGCCCAAACCACAGGGTCATGAGCATTTAACAAGAATTTCATGTTTTACTAGAATTGTGGTAAAATATTTTTTAGGCTTGAGATGTTACACTGATTTTTAATTTTATTTTTGCTTTACTTCTACTGAGAAAAAAAATTCTAGCCAAGGTCCTACTGCCTGACTGCAGGAGTGGAAACAGTGACAGAGCAAAATATGCATCTACCACAGGTGTTTGGCATGAACACGTGAGAGATCAGGGACCACTGTCCAGGGCTACACCTTTATTACCTTTGTTTTCTTTCCTGCTGGGAATCAGCTCACTGCTGTTTGCTGACGTTAATGGAGAACCTGAGGGCAGGCATGCATTTCCCAAGGTTTTTGCCGACCACAAGGGACAGGACTGTTTGACTGATGCTGGTAAGTGCATTTTTTCCATGGAGTGAGTGCCTACAGGACGGGTAGAGAGCATTGTTTGCCTCCGTGCTGTTCAGAGCCCACCCAGGCTGCTGTGTTGTGCCCACCCCAGATTTGTTCAAATGGTCCTTGACCAAGCATCCATCCCACTGCTCTAGAGGCAGATGGGCAGAGATTCAGATGGCTCAGGGTTGGGGCAGGAACCAAGTTCCCTGGTCCTGTGGGAAAAGTGAGTGTGTGCAATGACAGAGCATCCACCGCGTGCTGGACTTGTGGTCACTGAAATCACACAGGGAGTCTTGCACATGGAACAGTAAATGTTCCTCCAGAGCTGCTCCAGTGCTCTGCTGTGTTGGATCAGGCTGGGGGTGCTGGACTTATTTTTGTTCTCGTTCTGAGTCAGGACATTAGGATTTGAAGGCACATTTCCATTGGAAAATACACAAAATGGTAACAGTGGGGCCCAACTGCTAAATCTACATACAAACACCTTCTTAGATCAGGCCACCCCAGATTCTTCTGCTTTTTCCTCTTTTTTTTTTTAATGCCTATTTAACAAATCTACATCTGTAGCCTCTGCAGTGGATGTGAAGAACATGAGGTTGCTTTAAAAACACAGGTCGGTGCCTTTCAGGTGCACTAAATAGCTCTTCTTTTATAGGTGAGCATATTATAGACTGTAGAATTCATTGTGGCCTATTTATTATCCATAATAACCCTCACAAAGGGTTAATTACAACCCTGAGGTAATGGTGAATTTATCCACCTCTCTTCACAGCAGCAGAAAATAACTGATGTAATCAGGAAACCTGTCCTTGGAGGATGGGTAATCCATGTTTGTACTCAGGAGGAATTCTTTCAAAGGCCTCTGCTCCAGTCTTTCACACCAGAAGACAATCTTTCTTCCATCTCTTTGTGTCATTTAAACTCTGCCAATAGTTTGGATAGTATTACAAAGCACCAGTTTTTAACTTCCAGGTTTTAAGTAATTTCAGGTTGAGTAGTAGTAACACTAAAACAAAACAAACCACAAAAACTCCCTACAATGCTGGTGCAAATATTGCTTTGTAGATTCTCCTTTTTATCACCATGTATATATATCATCAGACCTGAGTTTCTCATCCCAGCCTCCCTTTATGTTAAAAACTCTTATCTCTTGTCCATATGCTTTTGAAATAGCTAATCTTATCCTATTATAAGAATAGTATTTCAAGGCTATATGTATCATATGTTTAGAGCATCTTTTTTTCCCAGCATCAGGAAAGAAGGATCTTCTTAAGGATCCCTATTTTAATTTTTAAAAAGAGTACACACCTCCAGCTGCTCTCACTGCAGCATCCTGCGTGCTGCTGTGTTGTAACTGCAGTTCGATGGTTGCCAAGGTTCTATAGTCTTTAAGAATAGTGCAGGGTTTAAACTCACACACAGTTTTTAATAAGGCTATGCCCAGTGTCCAGAGTTTTGAGTTAAAACTCAGGTGTACTCATGTATCCTAAGGCACAGTGTGCTTTCCAGGCAGAGTTCAACACTGATAGTACAACATTACTGATTTATTTTGTTGTTATTCCAAGCCAAACACAGCTATTCTGGCTGGAGCCCTTTTTCTTATGACCTTCATGGGCTTCAGAAAGTTTCTGAAGTTTCTGAAAGATTTTACCCTCCTTGGCAGCAGCTAAAAAAGTCCCTCTTTTTTTTTTTTTTCTGTGGCTCAGACATGGCTATTTCCCTTTCTGGTGAAAATACAGTAAGACATATTTTTGAGGTTCAAAAAATGCCTTTAAATTTCTCTAGAACTGAGGAAGACCTTAAGCCTCTCACTGAAGTTGCAGGAGGACCCAGATGTCTAAGTACAATCGAGGTAATAGCGGTATCCTGAATGCCAGAAAGAAGAACAGGGTGGGGATTTTGAGGACCCAGCTTACTGCAGGGTGTGAGTGGTGGCAGTTTGACTCACAGTCCTATAGCTGATTATAAATTAGAGCCTGCGAAATGCACACATAGATAAGAGAGGTCCTTGTGCAGATTTGGAGAGAATATGTGGTCAGCACTGGAAAAAACTGCCCGATGATGAGCGCTGGATATGCAGCTGGTGTCCCTGTTCCCTGTCATGGTCGTGGTGCTGCTCTGTGATCATAGGTGTGTTCAGAAGCCCCTGATACCGTGGGTGTATTTGCAATGTTGGCTCTAAATTGTAGCTGCTGAGGACGTCTGCTTCCTCCTCTCTGTATCTGTGCATATTTAGGCTGGTCTGAGAGAGGACTAAGAATAAGAAGATACAGGTAAGAGAACGGGAGCTTAGGCTGAATAATTGAAAAATTGTTAAAGAAATGTTAAGTTCTTAAACTTGAATTATTTACAGTTACACTGGATAGAGCACTGGAAGATATAGTTGAAGGTAAGACGCAAGCAAATTCTAATTTCTGATCCAAAGCTTAGAATGCCTCTAGTGTGTGTATTAGGATGTTTTTAGCTCTGAACATATGTGAAATAAGACAAAATTAGTTTATTTCTCCTTCACATGCAAACCTATTAATATATCCAAAGTAAGTCTGTAGAGAAAGGCAAACCCCTGATCTGAGTATAATGTCTGCACTAAAGCCCTTTTTGTCTCTGGTGTATTTGAGCAAATCTCCCTGTTGGGTTTTCAGTGGGTAACATCTAAACCAATATGCCAGGCATAACTCACATGGTTGCACCAATATCTGATGTTTCAGGGCTTGTCAGGGTGTGCTGTGATGTTGAGCTCAAATATGCATTTCCTCCCGTCTAATTTCTGTTCCCAGATCTTTGTCTCGTATCAGATGATGCCTTAAGGTCATGTTATCTTCCCCGTGGGATGGGTCTGGAGTATGAGTCAGGAATGTAAACTGAGGTTTTAATCAGCAGCAGTTCAAGTAAAGGAATGGAAGAGCAGCTGCTGGAGTAGAAATAACTTGGGAAGCACCAGTTCTCAGCACTTTGCATAGCTCGTGCACGATGCACTGTGTGACTGCTCATCAGGCTAGCTTGTGAACCATCCCCCAAGCGGGCTGTGAAGCGACACTGTTGGGCTTTTTGGCCCTGAAAACTAAAGATGGGAAAATCTGGCAAGCTGGAACCTAAGTGTGGTAACACACAAAGAGGCAGCCTGACTGCCCTCAGCTTCAATGGGCTGACTTTGGGGCACGGACTGCCAGGCTGAACAGTAGCCAGGGGAGGGCTGGGGTTCTCATGTGTGGCCTATGATGGTGCCAGCTCATTTCACCTGCAGTTTTTTTACTGGCCCAGAAGGGGAGGTTGAACCTCTCTTAACAGACAGCATGTTCTGTCTCAAAAGAAAAAACCTCACAAAAAAGCCAAGTAACCCAAACCCCATGTCAGTGCACAATATAACGCAATATTTTACATAGTTTAATTCTCTTTAGGAAGGGCGGGAGAAGAAAAAGCACTAATGTTTAGGAGGAGTGACAGCAGAAAATAAGGTAGGAGGATGAAATGAGGAAAGGAATGACTAATTCTCTGGCAATGTCTATAATCTACTACAAAATTATCTGTGCTATTGAAGAGTTTCTACTAAAACAATTCCATGAAAGATAGTTGTATTGGGTTGTGGTTAAGACACAAGACAAGAGGACCTGGAGTCAGTTCCTTGTTCAGCCAAAGACTCTTTGGGCACTTCTCAGCATGTTTAAATTCAAGGTTTCAAATCTCCTCTCAGGTAAAAAGCAAGTGGGAATGGTCTATTTCCTAAGTCCAAGACTATGGTGAGGATGATTCTAATTATTTTTGAGATCTCCAGTGGCCCACGGTGAAGTTTACTGGCAAATACCAATTAAAGAGAGGCGAAAACAGCAGATCCTGGGTCGTTTGACACGTCAGCAATACTGGACAAAGAAATTATTTGCAGGAGGACTCTGATGCCAACAGGAGCATTACACAGCTTGCCTTCAGTAACACTGTCCTGTTGTAGAAAAGTCTAAGTCTCCCTACCTAGATTTAATTTAAAAATGAATTTACCCTTTTGAAGGAAGGGCTAAGGCTTGAAAATACATTTGCTGCATCCCAGCCAAGAAGGTTCACTAACAACAAAAAGACCAAAGACAGATTTTTTGCATTAGAGAGAGCACTTTATTATTTCTCTGCTTTGTTTTCTTTGGAGTCCTGCTGAAATGTTTTTGATTGCATACAAGTAGGAGATCAGTTGTAATAAGGTGTGTCTCATGTTTCTCGTGTTGCTTGCCAGGCCTGAGATACTTCTTTGTGACTTTTGAACACTGCTTTGATTTTAAAGGGGCACTATCATAGATTCATTTCGGTTGAAAAAGACCTTTAAAATCACTGCACCAATAGAAAAAAACCAAAATCTTTGCATTTCCTTCTTAAGGAATCTTACTGAGGGATACACGTATATTTAAAAGTACCCAGCACTATTGTTTGTTTTTTAAATAGCATGTGAGTTTAACAAAACTAAATGTATTAGTATTTCTAAAAGATCCCTTCCTGATCTTTTAGACTGCAGTTCTTCCTTCCTATGCTACTCTGTAGTCAGGTTTACTCTTTGTATATTAATTTTGCCGACCACTTCTTTTTAGGCAGTAAAAGTAGCCTTGTCCAGGTTTCCTGGTATTAATTCACTCACGGCACATGCAGTGTTACTTGGGTTAACAAGTTAGAAGAGAAAGTTGGGTTTTAATTGTCTGTTTTCTATCATTTTTGAAAAAGTTATAAAAACAATTCCCTCAACATGTGGTGCTGTAAGTTCCCTTCCCCTGTGTTGTTTTTGGACCTGCAGTATTTTGAATATGACATCTTACAAAAAATAATAGTATTTTTAAAACCTCCTACTGGAGCGCATTTGATTTGAGTTATTCAAAGCAAATGTGGAGGACTAACAGCCCTCTGAAAACGATCAGTGACGGGAAAGCAGCGTTGTTTGCTTACCTCCCCGGGGCACGTTCTGTTCTGTGTGCACGTGTGGGACTTTTTGGGACTCCTTGGAGGACTGTGTGCATCTACCAGCAGAATTCAGCTCCCTGATACCTAGAAATATGTTTGGACGCAGTGCAGTGGTATAACCCGCTGGTTCTAAGTTTCTGGTAGGAGCCACAAGTTTAGCCAGGACTGTTGAAATGAAGAGGCCTGGTGACCTGCTCTGTGAGGACCCCACCCCAAGGATTTTGCATCTCCTTCTGGACAAGAACAGCCATAAAAGCTCCAGTGCCAGCAGTTCAGTGTGAGGGTACAGGATGGGTTCTGTTTGAGCAGCAGGGCTTGTAAAGACACATGACAAAATATCCATTGGCATAAAGGTAGCTCACCTCCCCTGATTTCAGCAGAGTAATGCCAGATCACATCAGCTGATAACTCAATATTTATGTAAGAATTTCCTATTGGTTTAATGGACAATACAACCCCTGGAGGTTTTTTTGAGAAAAATCTGACTTACAAAACATAGCAGATGGGGTTTTTTTTAGTGCTTCTTTACCATCTTGAGCATCATATCGTGAAAACAGCCTTCAGGTGCTCAGGAATTTTTTTCCCTCCTGTTACCCATTCCCACATGTGCAGGCATAAAGTTATCACCTTGCGTGTGATTGCTGTGGGGAGGATGATCATTTCAAGTAAGAGAATATGAAGCAGGATTGGATGAAATCCTTAATCAGCACAGAGCCCAGCCTCTTGTGTGTATATCTATTACTTCAAAAATGACGCAAGACCACACTCCCTTTATTATATATAGATTATCAACAGAATTGTTTTGAAATTGCTATTTTCTTAAAATAATCACTGAATCACCCACAAATAATTTCTCCACCAACTAGCAAAGAATGATGGGTCTAAGTGCAGCCTAAAGTGTCTGAAACATAGTGTCTCAAACCTAGTGGTTCTAGTTGAAACCCTTTCTGGACACAGATAAAATGCAGCAGCCACATGAGGGAGGATGAGAGGAGCAAGGGATGATAAGATCTATGTAAAATCAGTTTTGCTGCTGTTACTGATGAAATCTCAGTGGAAAGAGGCTTAGAAATCAGTGAGCCCACAAAAACAAGCGATACAAAAATAGTAATTTTAACTTCATTGGTGCTTTTATAATGCAAGTAGTGAAACAGCTTCTTGTGCATACTCATGGAGTCTGGAGAGTCTTATTTAGCTTGTGTGAAGAAAAAAAAGAGTGAAAAATGACTAAGTTCTGAGCAGTGCACTTGATGCTTATCCACCGTAGGAAACTTTTGGTATAAAACAGTCTGAAAAGAATTTGCTGCCAACCAGCATTTCAAACTCCTCTGTATAGAACAAAGGCAGTCATCTGGAGCTCTGACTGCTGGTAAACCTGGATGAAACTTCATCTCAGACATCCTGGAGAATCCATCTTTGGTTATTCTTATATTGATATATATACAGTGACAACAAGGTGATTAGGATTAAAAACTCACAAAAGCTACTCTCTGGCCACTCAAGTCTTTATAGAAAATAAAATCCTTTTTTTTTCTGAGATACTTTCTGGTTCATGATGGCAACACCAACCAAGTGAAGATGGTTACATTAACTGCTGTGTGATCTCTGTCTTCCGTGGTGTTGTGCTCTGATTCAATCTTTTAGTGAGTTATAGGCTTTTGTGGTCCGGCTGTTGATGAAATCCGCCTTCTTAAAGTCAGCCTGTGGAATGAAAGAAACAGAACAATTCATTATCTTCAGTGCTGATTCTGCAAGGGAAGGGTGGGTCCAGCTGCCTAAAAGCTAAATGTGGAGCCATGGTAGGGGTCTAGGCAGAGCCCTGTGCAGTCACAGAGACAGAACAGGCAGTGCTTGCTTAGTCCAAGATAGATGAGATGAATAATTGGAATTGCTTAACTCTCTCCACTGACTCTACCAGGAGCCTGTTCTTCTAGCTCAGCTCTACAGACTCCTAACTTTTAAGTGACTAATAGCTGAGATTAACCCTGTCAGAACAAAGAACACAGGGCAATGCCAAAATGACTCAGGATTTTATCCATTTTATTTGATCGAGCGACTTCTGTGGCTTATTAGACTAAAGTTTCAAAAATGTCTAGGCATTAGATGGTCTGCAGTTTTCAGTGCCATTCCTGGTGTCCCTAGGGGACCTAATTTGCACAGGAACGGCAAGTAATTAGCATTTTTGACAATCAGGTCTGACAAACCTGTCTTATAGGCATTCCTAAACTACCAGTGACTTCAGAAAATTCATGCCATCAGGGATATTGCTGTACAGTAAAGTCAGGAATGCAGTTGTAAAAAACCAGAGACACCAAAAGCTAGTCAAGAATTTATATGGTGCAATACCCTTATTTCTGGTTTGTGGGGCAGTACTGCTAAGTGTGATGCAACACTGTTAAAGGTCACTACGCTAAGAAACCTTTTGGAGCAAACTTCAACCAAAAAGATCTTCAAAGAGAAACAGCTGAATAATAAATGCTAACAGCTAGCTTGAGAACTTGGAACAGTTTTAGGTTACAGGGAATTTGAAGTGACAAATTCTGAACAGCAAACAAACAAGGATAAAATCCAGTTTGCAATGCAGGGTGAAGGTAGGTAGGTGGAAGTTAACTCAGCTCTGTGTTGAAAAAGCAGTCAGAGAGCTTCAAAAAAAACAAACCAGAAACAAACTGGTTTGTTGGCAGACTCGTGCTGGTCATTTTTTGTTTGATTTGACTATGGCAGTAAATGTTTGCCAACACCTCTCCCAGGCTCTTGGTTTTGTCTGAATATAACCGATACCTGGGCTACCAGGCTGTGCAAACAACAAGGAGAACAAAACTGCTCTGGTTGTAAAGCAGGAAGCTGCCTCGCCCTGCCTTTGTCTTTGCTGGCACCGTAGATCCTCTGTGCCAGGCTGGTTCAGCCAGCGTGGATGGTCACCTACTCTGCATCACTTCTCACCATCTGACACTTCTGGCAGGCAGCAGCAACACTTTTCATAAGCTTTGCCAGTGGATATAAAACCACAGAGGGAGAGAACATGAACACAGATGAGCAAAAATTAAGGCCATGCGTTACTTACACAGAATTGCGTACAAGTAACAGGAAAACCAAATTCAGGGACCACTTGAAATCCTATCATAGGTTGACTCATAAATGTGCAGGAATGCTAAGGGCCCCAGAGGACAAATAAGAGGGTTCTAGGTCTAAAAGGACAGATTATTTTAATTTGTGCTTACCTTTTTGTAAGCGCTATGGAGATCGGTGTGTGACCACAGGGAGTAGAGGAGGACTGAAGCAGCCCTGCTCGCTTTGCTGAACGTATTGCTGCAATTTTGGAAAAAAGAATGATAAAACATATTTAAATTCCCACATCATAACCACAGTGCATGTGCAGACTTCAGCAAACATAACCTCATAGCGTTTGTTTTGTCTCTCTTTACTCCTAAATGCTAGTTTGCTACCCTTCGGGTATTGTAGCGTGTTTCATGCTGTCCTTATTACTGAAACAAATGAAACATGCCTCCCTGCTTCACTCATTCTGCAAAATTAGGGGAGAAATCAAGTGCTCTGTACCCTACATCTTAGAGCAGCTATCATACTATTCATTTTCAGCTGAGGAAAGTACACCTCAGCACAACAAGCATTTGAAAGAATCTTTCCAGTAGATAGAAACTCTGGTTAGTTAGACAGGATTTAAACTATACTCGGCCTCATGAGGCCTCCTTTACTGAGTTTCCTTTTGCAAAGAGAGAGCAAGGCAAACAGAATAATTATTTGTATTTATAAAGCATTAATTATCATTTGAGTAAATATTGATTGCATGTGATTACATATTAAAGAACAATTAAATTTTGAAGCTATTCTCTAAAATGCTACTTTAAAAATTATCTTTAAGTAAGTTCTATAAAAGATATCCCTGCACTTTATTGCTAAAGATTATCAGGGCTGTGTTACAGTGAGCAGGAAAGACAAAATTATTTTGGATACAGATCAGATCTGATGATCAGTCACTACATACATATATATATATCAGAATATAGATAATGTTGTGCCGTTATCTTCTGAGAAGTTATTTAAAATGCTGGAACATGGTGAATTTAGCTGTGGATGGAAGAGTTTCTGTAAGAAATTTTTGCATATTCCCCAATCAGTGCAATTCTATTCACATCACTTGTTTGAGCTGTCCTGTACCTTGACATGAAGTGTTTTTTCTCCCCGAGCGGCAGAGGCTGCAGTTTCTCTTTTGCCCAGGACAGAAGGGAGAGGGTGAGCCGTGTGGAGCCTCTTACCTGTCATTCATGCTGATGGCAATGACCTTGGGCAGGCCCTGGGCACTGAGGAGCAGCCGGGCGTTGTGCGAGCTGCTCTGGGTCAGGTTGAACAGGGTGTAGCAGATGGACGCTGTGGTTTCACAGGCAATGTCCGACCCTGGCACACACTCGGGCAGTACCGACACCAAATCAGGCAGAACTTCTCTGGCTGCAACGTGGCACAGAGACAAGCAGTTCCATTACTAACAGGTGCAGATTTACCTTTTTCCTCCCATTTTGCCCCATCAGGGAGCTGTGTGCTCCCACTACACGCTCATGGCTTTATCCCTGCACTACATTCCCCACAATTCAGGTAAAGCTGCATCCATGCTACATTGGACAGCCTGTAATTTGCCTCATGCACAGTCCATTAATACCTCACGTGCTGTACTGAAGTCACCAGGCATGTGCCAGCTGCAGGCTGCCACTTCCCTTTTAGAGATGTTTTATGTTAAATTTATCTCCATTTGATATGTAGGTTCGTTTTGCTTGATAAATTTAGACTCCTGTATCTAGAAAACAGTTTGCCCTCTCAAATGTTTTCCTTTGGCCAAAGTTTTTCTTTGGGAGTTTGACCTGAATTCACACATGCTTTAAGTCAATCAAAAAGAACATCTTTTGACAGAAAAAAAGTTCACCTGAAATTCCCCCAGTCCTCTCTATCATGGGTAAAGCAAGGAAATGGCTGTGAATGTGCAAGATGAAGCACCTGCCCCCAAAGCTTTGTGCTATTCTGTCTCTCCCACACTCTCATAAATTATTTTTTCCTGATGAAATCCCAACTTCTTATCAGTTTAATTCCTTCTCTTTCAGGGGGATTCAGCACCTGTAATTTTTAACACCGTATGGATTATCCCTTTGAAATCAGCCCAACAACATCTTATAATATTTTCATTAATAGGGAATATTCCCTAAGGATTAAACAAGACCCAGGAGACTGTTCTGCAGAATTCTGGAGGTTAGTCTGCCCCATGAGCCATCTGTATACCTGTAATTTCCCCTTTGCCCCTTGGTAGGAACACAGAAAATGACAGCAAATTATATGAATACATTTTATCCTATCAGTAGGAAAAAGTCTTAAATACATAATAAATTGAAGTGAGAATACTCAGAATAGAAATGGCTTCTCTTTAGAAATGAGATCCTTTAAAAAGAATGAACTATTTTTTCTATAGCATCTTATAGCTCCCATTCTCAAAAAAAATTTACAGGAAAACTGTGTGGGCTGCAGACTTACAAAGCTTTGTGTCTAATAAAAGAGAGTATGATCTTTGCTAGAAGAATTAGAGATGTTCTGTGATTTCTTGCAAAGCATTATGCAGCTGTGGCAGCACAGAACTCGACACTCACCTTCCTTTACCCTATTTGAAGCAGAAGAAAAACTCCAAATCTGTGTAGACTTTATTTCAGTTATGTATTTCTGAAAGTGACACCAGTGGAAGCATCTGATGAGGAATATCCAGTATAATGAAAACTTTGTTTAGGTGAAACCCTTTAATTTAAACCCTGTACAATGACTGCAAGTATCCAGTGAAAAATCTACTAAACTCACAGATCAGGCCTTTTTTGTGCATTTCTTTTTTTTTAAAGCAGGAAAACTTAAGGTGAGGAGAACAGAGCAAGCTCTCAGTCTTTGCTCACCTATGTCACTTTGCAGGGAGGTGTTTCGAGACAAGTTCCTGAGCAGTGAGACTGCTGTCTTCTTCACTGCGGGGTGGCTGACGTGCAGCATAGCTCGGATGCTTGGAAGGCCATTTGCCTTTTGAACAACAGTCCGGGCCACTGCGAATGGCATCTGTGAAAAGGCAGTTCTGTGTCATTACCATGAATGCAGAGCCTCAGAAAAAGGCACAAGCAGCCAGTTATCTGCATCAGTTTAAGCATATTTAAAATATTTTTAAGCCAGATGAGCTGCAACAGGAAACAAAGGTGATATAAAAGAAGTTTCAAGCCCTCTTTCTCCCAGGTGCTCTTTAGCTAGTTCCTCAGACAGATCTCATTAGTTTCTTCAACACCAAAGTGATCTGCTGTTGTATCAGAGCCCTCCTCTCCCCACAGGACTATCTTCCATGAAATTATTATTTTTAGTGCTTTTAACATCTGCTCATCCCTCATTGTGTAATGAATTAGCAAATTCCACACATGGACATGTACACAGAGGGACAAGAAGCAGGCCCCATATATGCCAAGCAAGGAAAAGCTGCACTGCTGGGTATGACTCTCCCTTCAATGTTCTTCATTTTCCTTCTCCATGTCAGCGAGCCAGTGACTTATCAGTGGTTATTTGAGCTCAGCTGCACTGCAGCCCTGAACGCTACGCGTTCACATCACGAACTAAGTGACAAGAAAAAGGAAAGGAAAAAAGCTGACTTACTGGTCCAGTGCCAGCTGTGAGGTTCTGAAGAGCTCCCAGGGATGCTTCCTGGGTGTAGTTTCTGGTACTCTTTGCTATTAAGGAGAGGTATATCCTAATCAGTGTAGAATGCCAGAGCGATTCGACACCCTTGGGGTTGCTCTTTTCCTCGGGTAGCGGGGTGTCCTGCTGCTTCTAAACAAGTAAACACATCAAGCCTTTAGAAACAGTGACCTTTATAACTTAATGCATCACAAGCTAAACTAGCCATTTTGTAACTTTCTATGACCAGGCTATTTGCAGACTGTCAAGTTCTGAGCTCAAATAATAATGTGCAAAATTTCAGTGTTCAATGATAATGGCCAGTCCATCCAGTGGAGTATTCCTCAAATAATAAAACATTTTCTTTGTCATTGTCATAAGCAGAAGCTGAACAAGAGAATTGGTGTCAAGAAGGACTATCAATAAATTTGCATTTTTGGGGCAAGAAATTGTCACCCTACCAGATACATCAATAACAGCCTGTTAATTAGATTACAGCCTTACTCTCCAGAGGTTGCTACAACTTATTACCCAAATGAGATGTAACTAATCATGTACTTTACCTCTTTTACTCTTCTGCTCCGTGTTCCAAAACAGCCCGGTGTTTTATCATTGCTAGAAATATTTCTTCTTTGCATATATATGCTCTGGGCATAGCTCTCAGGGAGCTCTATCTCTAGCTGGTAGGAAAGGTTGTGAAGAATGCACACACAGTTCTCCGTGGCCTAAAATTACAAAAGAATAGAAATTGAAAGCTTTGGCATGCGTTGAAGGGACACGTACAGACATGGGAAGAGATTTAATTTTTGGATCTTCAGCAACTGACTGCAGAGTTTCTACTGCCTTATGGAAGAGCCAGGCTTCACACCAGTGGTCCACCAGACTGCCTTTACACTGCTAAATTAAACATGCCCTGGGATGTTCCTGAGCACCGAGGCCAGCTGGCACACAGGGCTGCATTCAGAGCGGGGTGCGTGCCTGTTGGAAACGGTCCTGGGACATTATAATTCCTGAACTGTGCCTGGGAATTGTTTGGGCGAGTGCTACTTGACACAGGCCAGAAGTGTGCCAAGAAATATCTAAGAGCTTAAGAGTAAAGATGATCATGTACACACCTCACCATAGCATCAACAAGAGGAAAGCTTTTTATCTTCCCCAAGGAGAAAACATTTTGCTTTGGTAGAATACTTTTTAAAATAAGACATTCCTTTCTGAACGTGGCTAAGGTCAGGTCTACAATTTCTGAGTGATGAGTCTAGCGGCAAATAGCTTTATTACCAGTTCCTCCTTCCTTGAAAGTCAAAAAGGAATGAGTGGTTTTAAGACAAAATGCAGCAGGGAGCTACTGGCACACGTGTAATGTGCTGGATTCTCCCTGAAGCTAATGGCACTGAATACAGGGAGATGGGGAAGCTCAAGCAACTAATCCTAGAATAGAGCTATAAATGTGCAGTAATTACCACTGCACAGCACAAGTCATAGCAGGCCCACCAGAAGTGCCTCACAGGCTGCAGCTAACCTAAGTGACAGCTGGTCTTCTCACCCGACTTCACCCAGCTGAAAGACAAGAGTCTATGCTCAGGGTTCCCCTGCACTCAGTGGTGGGAGGAAGGAGAGAAACTGGCATCTGGAGGTGTCCAGGGCCCAGTAGTTACTGGCTTAGGCTTAGGCAGCAAGCAAAAAAAGTGCATTTAAAAAAAAACAAACAAAACACCTAGGAAAATTAGTTCTGTTCTAAATGATGCAAGCTTCTTAATCACACTGCCACCCAAAGGGATTTAGGTTATTCATTTCCTAAGAGGTATGTAGCATTAAATATATAGGAGAGTAACCAGATTAATATTTTAAGCTTCTAGCTAGCTAGCACCCTGAGACAACCAAAAAGGTAAACATCTGACTCTTTTGTGTTTCAGCATTTCTGAAAGCTGTGATTTTATCTCACTTTTTAAAAATAAAAGGCAGAAGTTTCTACCTTTCTCTCTGGTGATTCTGAAAAGGTTTTCCCAGTGCTAAGTTATACTATTCTTTAAGATTGAAGGATAAAAATACCTCAAAAAAGCTTCTTACTGGACTTTCACCTTTGGTGGCAGCTTTAAAAGCCCTGGAAATAAGTTTTGCAGTTCTATCACAGGTGTTTCTGAACAGTGACTTCTAAAGAACAATAAAAAATGTTCACTTGGCAATTTCCCCTAGGAAAACACTTTTCATCTCAAAGAGTACCTTGTCATTAGGCTCATGGTCTGCAATAGCTCCTTGGATATAATACACAAGAGAATCTATCAAGCCCTCACATTCTCTCATCTTCTTCCTTCCTTCTGGGCCGGCAGAGCTCATGTTTCTGTGCAGGAAAGAATATGTTGGGGAGAAGAGATTTAGTCAAAGGTATTTTCTTGTGCTCCTCTGACAAACTTATCCAGCTAAATATTTAAGATACTGAAGTTCAGGTTGACTGCTTCTTTTCTTCAGAGGTGTAAGACAATTTGAGCCTCTTCTAGGTAAAACTTTCATTCCCAGACAAAAACAAATACTCCAGGAAAACAAACCGCTGTGTTTGGATGGATAAGGTAAGACCTGACTCAAATTTTCGTCTCAAAGTTGAATTAATCCTTTTTAAGCAGTCAAAAAAACCCCTGGACTTTTTTTCACTATTCCATTTTTAGTTATATTTTTTAATATTTAGGATGGTGAAAATATCAGAGGAAAGATACTTGTAAAAATTTCCATGCACACAGATGTCCTTTAGAATTAACTGACTTACACAGAGCCAGTCCTTGATCCAAGATGTCTGCATCAACAGACACGTGATCTGACAGTTTTAGCAGCATCTTCATAATCACAAGCAAAGATGCACTCTTTGCCTGGCTTTCAAGTAACATTTTCTGTGCTTCGTAGTAACCCAAGTACAACTTATAAATGAATTTAAAAAGTAATTTCAAAACTCTTGAAAAACCAAACACACGCTGCTTGAAGCTGCTTGTCTCTAATCAAGCTACCGATTTCCAGGGAAGAAACAACATTTACAATTTTGGGGCCTAATTATTTTTACAACTCAACAAAGTCTGAATTATGGAATACTGGAATTATAAATCCAGGCCTTATTATTTTGGACTCCTGTGGCTCTTCTGGCTAAAAGACTGCATATTCCAGCGTCTTTGTTTGAAATAACCTTAAATATAACCCAGTCTTAGCATCCATCAAAACACAGAGGGACATGTTCCTTTAGATAGTTTCAGGTTGCTTATTTTGCATGCTTACTTTGCCCACTAAAAATTACAATGTTTACAATTTTATTAATGACAGAGCCAGTAAGGTTTAAACTTTCCTGTGGCTTATGACTGTGAAATGAATTTAGCATTTTATACACTGTCATTTCACTTCTATTTTTTTTCCTCTGGGAAGTTCATATTCAGGGTAAATACTAATGCACTGTAATTACAATTTTACTTTAGGTTGTTATGTTAACGATGTCTCTGTTTATGAGTTCATTTATTCTCTTGTGGAATTATACATCACAGAACCAGTATTCAGATTTCACACCATGGCCTACTACAGACATCCCCTTGGAATTTAATTTTACCTATATATGTCACGTTCGAGGCATGTCACCCTTTGCTATGTTTATGCTGACAGAAATGCACACGTTACAGCCCTCCTCATGCATAGCAAAAATAGTTTCTGGGGCACACAGACTAAAAATACTGTTAAAGATAAATGTGGAATTTCCCTCGCCAAGGGCACTTCAGCTGATGCAGTGTTTTGTTTAGTCCCAGCACATTGCTCTAAAACCTCAACTTTTTACACCTGATCCTGCTGAATGCTTGTGAAGGAGAGGCCATGCCCTGGCCTTGCTGTCAGCATGAACAGAATAGGGCAAAGAGCTCTCATAGCTCAGGAGGCAGAGAAGAGCCTGAATTAGGGGCGCTGTCCTGTTCTGCAAGGGAAATTAATTGCTGGACTCTGTTTCGTTAAGAAGTTGATGCTCATCCAGTGACAATGTGACAATCATGTGTGTCCGTGTGCAAGCCTGTACACACGTGGTTACTCCATTGTCCACCTTCCCCTGTTTCCTTAGCACGGCAACGTGGACTGGGAAGGGAAGAGCTCCTGCTCTGCCACTCATCCAAAGCTAAACCACCTTACTCTAAACGTTGGCTTAGAGAAGAGCATTGCAGGGAATACCTCAGCTGGCAGCTTAAGTTTGTTTGCTAATTGAAGCTTGAGAAATTCCAGGAGATAAAAATATTATTAGATTGGTAAAATAATAAATATTTCTGAGAAGTGGCACAGAAATGTAAATTGAATTTTTTTTTTTTTTGAAACAGTGGAGACATTTTGCTTAGGGAATTTCAAAACTGACTTCATCTTGGCTTCCCAAGATTTGAGGTTCCTGACAATTGGAATGCCAGCCTCTGAGCTCCAGAGCCGGACTTTATTGTAGTGGAGGCCCTGAAATACTCAGTGCTTGCAGTGTGAGGAGAATGCAGCCTTAGGGAGATGGCTGCTTATGGAGATGCTCTCCTTTAAATGACTCAGAACTTACATTATGGCAGCACCTACCTACGAAAAATCCCTGACTTCTGGCATGCTTAGCTGTGGTAGCTCTGGTGACATGCGCAAACTGTGCCATTTGCTGGTGTGGATGCACTGTATCTGTCTGCACGCCTCATTTATCTCAACTTGCACTTGCTGCTTCTGGCCCCTCCTGCACACACGCGTGGTGCAGCCATATCTCTGATCAAAAGAGCTCCTTGCCCACAGTCCTGTGGCATGTGGGGAGGATCAGCTAATTTCCTGTTGGGAAGTATTATTTTGATCCAGAGTTGTGAGGTAAATACAAAGAAACGCGACACAGTAAAACCAAGCGTGACTTTGAAAGAAACAGAATGATGATAATAAATGCTCAATTAGCTGATAAATGGCACCAAATGAAAGGGATACTCCCTCTAAGCCAACACTGACTCATACACTGACTGTTGGAAAAGGTTCTTGAACCCCTGTGAATGGTCTGCTTAACTGATAAGAAGAAGGATTTTGCTCCTGGGACTCATTCTGCTAAAACTGGTAATGTGCATTTAATTCAATTACCAGACAACATTTTGGGAAATTCTATTCCCTTCATGCCTTGCACAGTTCAAAAATTCACCAAGGAGGGAAAGGTATCTGGGATCTAGGTAGTAACTACAGGCGCCAAGCTTCAAGCTGCTTGTTGGAAGTAACAAAATTCCTTTCAGGAATTGAGGGAGCAGATAAACTGAAGAGGAGGCAAGGGAAGATAAGAATGGATGGAAATAAACTTAAAGGAATGGCAGCGCTTTGCAAGAAGCCTTGGTTCAAAGACTTGTTATCATCAGTCATTTGTTTTACGTTCTCTCTCAGAAGCTGCCATTATGAGTCTGAGCTTCTCAACACACGGTGAGAGCTTTGGCTTCCCTTCTCTCCAGAGTAAATGGAAGCAGATGTTTATGCAGCCTCCTGGGCTGAAGTGCAATGATACGATTTCCTCCACATACAGCTTTCCACTGTCCCTGTGGGTCACTGCAATTCACAACAAGCTCAAACAGGAGCTGGGACAGACAAAGCATAAAAAATAATAATGAAAAAGGAAGGCTGAATTTTATTTTACTGGGTGAGGAACCAGAAACAGAGAAGTTAGGTGACTTTCCTGGAGATAGCTGCCTAGAAGATTTTGAAAAACTAGAATACCTAGGAGCACAGGATGCTTCCTTACGGAGCAATTAAAAAGGAAGGCTCTGCCTTCACTCTTCCTAGTGAAGTAAAACAGCTTCAGCACTTAAATTAAAAGTTTTGCAGGAGAAAATGTGATGGCTGTATAAATTTGGGAAAGTTCAGCATTGCAGAAGTTTTGGGAAAAGGTATTTGAAGATAAAAATGGAACCAGTTCATTATCAGCTTTCAAGGTGTGATACAAACAGCCTTCCACTAAGCCTTCATTTCAAAGGAAAAGTCTTGCCAGAGGTTCACCTATGTATATAAATAATATTCAAAACCATGCATCCTACATGCTGCTGACATCTTATCCTTTCAGACTCGGAGGAGTATGGGGAAATATCTTGAAGATTTTTATCCATTTGTATTGGAACTGGAGGCAGAACTTTTATGTGTAAGACTTTCATGCCAAGAAGAAATGACTTTACCTCTGAAATCCAACAGGACTTGTCTAGAAATGTCTGTAACACTCCTCTAGATAGTTAAATACACCAATTTTACTTGTTCAGCTTATTGTCAGGCACCAGTGAAGTCTGTTGATTTGGCTTACTCTGTTCAGGCAGAGCGCTTTTTATCATATTTCACAACTAAACAATGCTATTACTTATTCTAACTGCTAACGCAGAATTCTGTGGTGTACACAGCTTCTTTTTATTGTGTTAAGTTTGTGACCTGCAGTTTCTGTAAAGCTTTGCTTCTGACAGAGTTTTAAGACAAAATACAGACCTAGAGAATGGGATTAACAAATCCTTCTAATGTCAGACTTCCTTATCAATGACTGCCTACACTGACACAGGCGCCGAGATTCAGGATCCCACAATACTTTTGGCAGTAACTGGGGACTGGTCTGGTCGTGCACTCATTCCAATGCTTGGAATATTATTTGCAATATTATTTGCTATATGTGGATTCATTTCTCCTGCTGCTGTTTTGTCAAAGAGGATGAAGGAAGCTTTAATTTATAATTTGGTAATGGTGTGGTGCAGTGCATATGCCGCCACCAGATGCTAGTGTTAGGTTTGGGCTGTGGGTGTCCCCTTCAGTCAACAGTTGTATGGAAATTTTTGAAAATAAGTTCTGGCATTCTCCTGCAACTAAGTACTGTACTGTGTATAATGTATTGCACTTCAAAGTACTATTTTTACCCTCTAATAGAAGCTGCAGGCTACAGACTTTATCAACATGCCCAACAAACACGTTAGCATTACAAAAGGGAAGACTAATTACAGATTTATATTCTGGCAAATAAGTATACTCTTTAAACATATTCATAAGTAACATCATTCCCTCAGTTCACACTTTTATTATTCTGTGGTGTGCTCTTCTTTTCCCTTATGCAGAGATTTTTTGTTATTTATACATAAGGAAGGAATATTTCTACTCACCTAATCTGGAAGGCGAGTCAATTTCCAGAGAAGAGATGCAAACTGATTAATCTTAAAAATCTCAGGTATTTGGCCGGTACAAATAGGTAAGCCTCATTAAAAACTATTCTGTGCTAGAAAGTATGTGGCAATCCTGCAGATCATCTTTACCCAAGTATTTTCAAGCCCTTCTTGTTCTATTTATAATTTTCAGTGTTGAAGTTCTTAAAAACGAGAAGGACTAGAATATGGGCATCATATTTTTAAAATAGGTAATGTATCCTTAAGCACCTACATAAGGGCAGTTTTAGAGACTTTGAATTAAGGCTGGAGAGCTCACTGCAGCTCTGGAGCAGCCCCAAGCACTGACTTCGTGTCCAGAGTAAGGTTAAGCCTAGAATCTACTTTCACTTAGAAGAACTCAAGTACTGCTATGCCTTATTTGTCACATAACAAGTTGTGTCAATCTGCTGAAATGAGCTCAGGAAGAGCAACACCAAGCTAAACCTGAGAATGATCTGTGCCCCCATCGGCTGCCTCGTAGGGAAGAGACTGCTCCAGAGTCCAAACACCAAGAGAGGAGCAGCCAGACTGGTTTCTGCACACATGCAGCTTGGGCTCATTAATATGAAAAAAGACAACCTCCTTCATTTCCTAGACAACACCACTAGGGTTAGCTGGAGAGGTTTTATTATGGGTGGTCAGCGTTTCTTTGTATTTGTTTTTGAGTCATCAGAGTAAATAAAAGTTAATTATTAATTAGAGATGAAGTTAATTAGTAGTTAGTGGGCTGACAGGAGCGCCTGCAGAAAAAGGTGCATTATTGTTAAGTATTTTGTATAGCTTACAATTCATTTGCCTTCTGAAACCACACGAGCCAGATACAGAGCTGTTTGCACAGGAAAAATCAATGCCATACACATACAACTACTCTGCTATAGGACATGTTGCTGTAGCAGGTATGTGTGAGGCAAAACTGGGCAGCCTCCCAGCCTCCAAATTCCAAACTTAATTCCTTGTACTCTGCTAGAAGGAGTTTAAACCTCAGGCCATGCCTTTGCAGTCATATATTACTCCTTAGTCAGTTCAAACTATGTCCTTTTGTGCATTTTTAAATGTGTGAACTTAACGTGGAATGAATTTGAACTCACAAAGAGCCCCCATTTTATAGACTGTTAGAGGTGCTTTTATTGAAGATGCGATTTTTATACCTCAGCCATTTAGGGGTGTGTTCACTGAGGCCTTTGGTGTTTGTCTGTAGTAACTGCTACTGTGTTCATGAGGCTATTAGCAGACTGCAGTACTAAATACACAACTATAAATCAATTCATCCACTCCATGGCTGCAACTTGCTTGAACTTGTGCAAAAGGCTGGACTGGGCTTAGTCTGGTTTAAAGAATGGCTTTTCCCTAATTTAAATCACTTTCTAATCAGTTTAGGCACAGATTATGGTATGTCTAAGTAAGCATCTTTGGCAGCAGCTGAAAACGGAATACTTTCATGTGCTTATAGGTACCATGTCCCCTTTCCAAGTCATCTATTTAGATGAGAAGTGATTGTGGCTTGAGATGAACTCTATGAATTAATCCAAAAATAATTGTGCAGACCCGTTTTATCATCACTATTGCTTTGGGTAGTTGTAGACTGAGTGCTCACCTCAGGCATCCTGTGGCATTGTAGAAGATATCAGGGTCAGGTAGAACACTCGATTTTGGGTAATCTCTGTCTGGCCAGCCTGAGTAGGGGACGAGGACAGCTTCCGTCAGCGTCTGCAGGGCTTCTCTAACCAACAGGTGCTTCAGCTGGTCATTGGAGGACAGATTCCACAGCAAACCTGTAATACCCACAACAAAATCAGAGTGGCAAAAAGACTCCTCTGCACTTTGAAAGACTTAATCTCATACCCTTTGAAGTTAATGAGTGAGGAGCCTGCAGGGCACTTGATACCCTGAAGAGGAGCAGAAGGGATTGGTAAGCGTTCATCAGCCCTGATCCAGGCACAGGGAAACAGGGCAAAAAAGGGGGCACAGTTATCCACGTGATTAAAGTAAAACCTCTACAGTCAGTATGTAATGCCCAACCAAGAAGTGCAGTTTTCCATGGCTCTGCACTGCCTTTCTGCAGCAACCACCTTCTCCGTTACCAAAGCAGCACAAGCTAAGGGAAAATAAAGTCACAAAAGGGATAGATGGGAGGTGCAGAGAGTGAATTTACAGGAAATCTGCTGGAAGGCAGGAGATGCCCATTACTAAGCTTCTCTAACACTTGATAGCAAAATTTCTCATAAGAGGGAAAGCTGTTAACACTGGTTGGCTGCTACTGTCCAGACATTAGTCACTAAACAAATCATTAAGTAATGCTACAAATCTCGTCTATTCACAGTCTCCAAAGCAAATTTCAAATACAATCTTGTAGAACTTATCAGGTTCCATTATGTTCTATTCCAACAGACAAGAATTCTTTTTAAAGTACTTGTCCCCTGGAAAACAACACATATTTCTGCTTTTCACTACAAAGACACTGATTGTTTCTCCGGCTTGCTGCTCTAAGTTTCACAGACCTCCTCCTCCACACACTGGCAGAGTATTAGTGAATGTTCCTTTCATCAGCTCACAACAACAACAAAAAAAATGTTTCTTTTGTATCTCCTTACACTTCAAATTTAATTTCAGGCATTGTGAGCAATAGTAAAATCAAAACAAAAGCCAGCCAGAAGCAGCCCATTCCTTCTTTTGGGATCAGCTCTTCAGCCTCTGAATCGGGATAAAAGGAAGAATGTACTTTTCTGAAGGGCAAGTAAGGCTTACAGGAGATCAGACAAGCAGTCCAAAGGGCATTGGTAAGGGAAGCAGGTTAAGACAGAAGGGCACAAAGAGCAAATGCATTTGGTATTACAGGCAGATACTTAGAACTGTCAGAAGAGAATATGACATATTGCCTTCACTGTAAATTTTCCAACAAAACCCCTACCTTTACCCACAGGCACTGTCTCTCCGGGCTCAGAAGGATTCTCTCAGTGGTATTCTGGGTGTGGATGAATTTGCTCACATTAGAAAACGTCCTTAGGAGTGGATTATTTCCTTGCACCTATGCTATAATGTATTCTTAGGAGCATAGTTCTCCCGTAGATGGTTATTTGGAAAAATGGGTGAGGTCTGCTTTTAAATTTACATTTCTTTTAATGACAGTTCTGCTTGTGCTGTAATCTTCCCCGCAGGAGAAATTTTTCTTTAATGTCTTACATTTATGCTGCACGATAACAAGATCAGGAGGTTAGCTACTCCCTGGAGGCTCATCTGGCTTACCTTCAAAAGCTAAAATTTTTTTGTTTTTTTCATGCCACAGCCATTTTACTTTCTGTTCCTCAGTATGCTCTCCAAATACTATAAAATTCCAATCCTGTCTTAGCTCCTGCACTGTCTCCAAATGACATCCTCTCCTACTAAGGAGTAACCTCACTCCATTCCTAAGAGATTTCTAAATAGCTTGTATGTCAAAAAAAAGGACAAAGCCTCTGTTTCCTTTATCAATGATTTTGTATCAATGATTCTGTATCAATGATTTTGTGACGCTAGCAAATTCAGTCTCGTTCCCTCTATGAAGAGATCATATGAGCACAGAAGTTCCAGAGAAACTGGGCAGCTCTTTTCTGCACAGGGGCGTTAGGCAGACTGGTCCACAGCTGCTTTCAAACCCCTGTCATCAGCACAAAGCTGCTTTGGTGGGGGCAGTGGTTTGGTGCTTTTTGTGTGTTCACAGGCTGTGAGGCAGTCACAGCACGTGCTGTAATCAGCATTTATCTCCACACGCTTTGGTCGCTTTCGTCTTTTCACAGCACAGTACAAGGCACACTGCATGGCTGGGCTCAGTCTGTATTCCTCAGCCTAGGTCTTGAAGAAAATACAGGCCATCAAAATATTCTTTGGGAACATTTGATAAAATATAGATTAATGTTAGGCAAATGCTTGTCTGTACTAATGCTGCTGCTACTAATAAACCAGTGACCTTAAAGATAAGCTTCTAAGCCTGAGATTTACTTATCTCATGTGCACAAGTACTATATTTCTAACAGGTAATGAAGTACAGTATCAGAAAACTTCTGTCTCAGAGTTCTAACTTCCTTCTATCCTGAAATTTCCTTATCTTCGTATACTTTTGTCAGGTGGAGTGCTTTGCTACCATTCTTCCCACGCAGCAGTAGAAACAAAAAACTTCCCTCCGCTGAGCTTAGACAGCTTCATTAATGAGTATTGCATGCTTTCAATCCTTGGCCAGGAGTCTTTCACTACAGTCCAATGAGGTATTATCAGGTACCAAGACGATTTTACTAATCTCTTACAGGGAAAGACATTTAGCTGAATATCATACCACACATTTGGAAGTCCCTAATTTACAGTCAAAGTAGGCAAGTAATATGTACGATGTGGAAAGATAAATGGACTTCTTGTGTTCACTGGGTGGAAAGCCAAATCTTCTACATTTTCCTGGAAGTGCACACTTCAGAGAGATTGCATTCATAGCTATGATATTCCACTAGTCCTGTAGGAAGTCAAAGGCAATGCAAGAGGTGAAATTCATTCATCCAGACTGCCCTTTGCTCCTGTGGGCTCCTTGCAGCTTGCTAGGGACCTGGAAGAATTGTTCAAGTGATGGCAAAAAGTATGCCCTAGTGGCATTTTCACTAAGTGCACTTCCTCCTGGCTGCACATTTGGTCTTGAACAAAGCAAGAAATACTTCTCTCTTGGTGTATTTTTAAAGCCATCCTTTCCAACTGGTAGGCATGAAAGCACATCATAATATTTTGCTTTACACAAGCTACATCATCCTGCTTGGCATAAATATTTTGTTAATGTCTTCTTTGCTTTGTGAGTAAATATTCATGTTCCGTCACAGCAGTAATTGCAGAAAGAAGATGCCACTTTATCAATTTCCACATTGGTGAAGGGGAAGACAGTAATATTCACAATATACATGTGAGTTATCATGCACAGCCAACATTTTTGTCAGAAATGATGAAACTTCTAGCAAGGAAAGAGCATTGGGTTTCCGGCCACTCTACCATCATTTTCGCTGCTTCCGTCACTGGTCTGTAACAGCACTGAGCATTTACACACTATACAACAAATTACTACGTGACCCAATTCTGCAACTGATGAGTGTGAAAAACTTTAAAACATTTTAGTGTTGCAGAGCTGTAGAACTGAGTTAAAAAAGAGCCAACAATACAAAGCTTTGTTCTCCAGCTTAGGGAGCAGAGTATTTCAAATACTTTAAAAAATGCAGAATTACAGAAGGTCTCGACATGTCTTTGCTCAAGACAGGGCTGCTTGACAACTTCGGTATCTTTTCACACACTGTTCTCTTTAAAGATACCAGGATTTTGTTCCTGGTATCTTTAAAGATCACTTGAAATAAATCCCTGGTCATTTATTCATGTTTTCCATTTATAAAATACAAGCCTGCTCTTCCTTTGCATGCTAATCAGAATGAATGTGGGCCACAAGCAGTGGAATTCCAAGAGACACACTATGGACACACAGGACTGCAGGGATGAAGTGGGCATTTCTTAACTGGCTGCTGCAAAGCCAACAGGGCAGCAGCCACACGTTTGTTTGTGAGTTAACGCTGGACATTTTGTCCCACCATTTCTCCTGCTACACTGAAGTACAACAAGAGGTGTAATAAGGGGTTTCTGATCCAAAGGGCTTTTCCTTCAAATTTGCAATGGGCCCTGCTAATTAACAGCTGTTCTTCAAGGTCATTGGAAATAAAAGGGCGAGATCATTGACCCTGCAAAAACAGAATCCAGAATGTCAATCACTCCACTGATGGTGCTGTGTGGAGGAATGGCTGTCCTGAAGGAATTCTCCCCAAAGGAAGCACGCTGCTGCTGTGGCAGAGCTTTCTGCTTGTCACAGATCCGAGGAGACACACTCGGGTGTAAACAGCTCGGAGTGGGAGAGCTCAGAGTAGGAATCTGGGGCAGTGGAGTTCGTGGGGAATAAAACAACCACTTTCTATCCATGGCACATGACAGTTCTGGGTGACTGTCTTCAACAAGGAACTTCCAGTAGGCGCTGTCAGCACAGAGTCAAAAAATGAAGGCTGAGTTGCTATGTAAGTAGCAGGCATCAATTGCGGTCCCAGGCACCCCTAGGGAGCCTGACCTTCTTTTCGGGAATATCGCGGACTATAAACTTCCTGCAAGCAGACTCCTAATTTCTGAAGAAGCTTTAAGAGGGGAAGCTGCAGTTCCTAATCTCTTGTTATTGACTGAAAGGCTGGCCTTGAGTAAGGACCTTGGAATTTTACCCTACGGGAATTGCTTAGAGTAGGTGACAATGTTTTTGTATTTAGTCGCTAAACACGGGCTTAAGTAAACAATCACGTACCTCTCCCTGAAAGCTTTTGCGCTACTTAAAGCACTTCATGCTCGACTGCAGAGAAAACAGTACCTGTGATTTGCTTCTTAGTCTCTATATCCCGGGTGTGCCGGAGCAGGCGGAGCAGGAGTGGGATCCCCTTCTGCTCTGACACTTCCAGCTTGTTGTCATTGTCCTCAAACACCAAGTTTCTCAGAGCACCACATGCTGCTCGCTGAATGTCCTCACTCTGAACCTCAAGGAGCTGTAAAAGTCTGGGAATACCACCAAGTGAGAAAACCTGTGAGGAAAACAAAACACAGCAGGGAATAGTCAGATGATGTAAATCACAAACTCCGCTCTCCCCCCGCCCCAGCAAACGTTTAAATAGTTATAGGGACTTCTTTCATGTGCTTCTATTTGAAAGACTTGAAGCACAGATCATTAATCATTTGGACATGACTGTTAACTTCTGGGCTTACATATTACAAATTAGTACTGGTATTACATACTAATACTTAAAATCCACAACTAGGGGAGGCAACATGTTTTCATATTTAATATCAGAGAATGGTACTAAATCTCTTCCAGCTTTGCTGCAGATTTGATCTCTCTGACAAGACGTTTAATTACTCTGCTTTTTAGCTTCCATGTTGGTGAAATGAATATTTGAGATTTAATTCTGGAACATTTATGAATAGGTTTTTTTTTCCTCAGCAGCCAGCCTGATGAAAAGACGGTATTCCCAATGCATGTATTGAAAGTGTATTAAAAACCAATACATTATACTTAATACTTCTTAACTGTGCCACACTGAGAAAAAATAGTAAAAGTAAGCATCAAAATGTAGACCATGAAACATTGTAAGCCAGCTGTCTACTGAACTACTCACATTTAGCAAAGACTACTTTTCAGTGTTTAAATCTTCAGAAAATGAGGTTTTGGCCCCAAAGGAATGAAGGATTTAAAAGATGTTATTTTCCAGTAGCTGTATGGAAACAAATAGTTTGTTGTGGCGAATGAGGAATCCCATATGAACTGTGATATGACATAAGCAAGCCTTAGCTGACTCAGGAATGAATTTACTGTGGAAAGTCCCTTCCATTAATCTACAATCGCCAACCGTCTCCTCCAGCATCTCAAAATGCCATATGGTTTTGTGGACAAACTCACCCTTGTGCAGAATCAACAGCACATGAAAGACTCAGAAATCTGATACAACTGTCTTAAACAGTCCAGAGTTTAATGATAAAAAGAGTTCAGTACAAGCGGCAGGTGTTGGCAACACAAATAAATGGAATGTAACAGAGCCTTTTGTCCTTCATGGAGTAAACTACACAGCCTGGCAGCCTTTCCTCCGATTCACCTGCACAAAAGGCACAGTTTCTTGTTCCTGCTCTGCTGATCTGATTCCCCCTGCAATCACCCTGAAAATGTCAGCAGAATAAAATACAGGGGTATGTATCTCGAGGGCAGTGGAGCACAAAGCATGCTGAAGGTACATCAACCTGTTTTATTGCAGCAGGTCAGCCCTTTCGACACCAATACTGTAGTTGTTTGGTTTTTTAAATATTTATGCAGACTTTCTGTCAGTAATTTTAAGGCATTTGTAGCTTTTGTAAAAGAAGTGCTATTTCAACCTAATTTGCTGAGAATTTACAACAGCTATTGACCGGTCCTTCTAAATTTTCACTAGTAGACAAAATTCACCTAAATACTAAGAGACCACAAGTTCACAAAAAAAGAAGAACCACTAGACCCACAAACTCTCAAGTATCGGGAAACAAAGCATTGAAGACAAAGAATGCAGGCTGAAAGGCTAAAAAGGGGACACAAGACAATGCCAGCGTGAACAAGTCTGACGGGCACGAAACAGAAAAGCCCATCATAGGAGATGTGGGATAGACAGGAAAATAGAAGGTGGCTTCAGGCTGACTGCTCCAATCTGAGCACTTTTACTCAGCCACTTGTTTTTCTGGGAAGCTGCCTGAGAGAGGTCTGTATAATAACCCACCTTCAAACATTCAATTCTGAAGCTCTGTCCTCAGTTTGGAGTTAAAGTTGCCACTTGTCCTGGTATTTTTTTCCAAAACTGACTGTGATATACCCTAAAGCAAGGACTGAGAGATGTTTGGCTGTCACTGAACTGGACTGCATGCACATGATTATGGAAGCAAGGCTGGGATTACAGAGCATATTACAAACCAAAGCAGGTGTAATAATGCTTTAGTTGTTAAAATAAACAGTTGCCTTACACTTTCATGTACAGAACTGTTCAGCAGGACAGACATATTTGTGTTCAGTAGTGACACTTTAAGAAAAGGAAGAAGAGAATATTTTTAATGAACCCTTTCAAAATACTTGTAAGAGACGTAACAAGTTTCTTGTAAGAGACTTAAAAATTTGGTTAACCTAAACAATGCACTAATGCATGTGCACAGTCCCAGCAAGCCCTTAACACTGTGGCTAATGCGTGTGCTGCTTCGACACATTTGTGCAGTCCTACCAAACCCTGAATATTGGATAAGTTTGCACTGTACTCAGAATTTTCTTTTTTGGGATATTTCTGCATGCCAGTCAAAAATGAGAGACAGGAGCAACTATATTGACAAAAAGTTCAGACTCCATGATTTATAAAGGCTGAAAGAACTAAGTTTGCTTGGCCTGAAAAAGAGCAAACAGTGGGTATACACTGAGTGGGTTCAAAAGAATCTGCAGCAAAACACATCAATGCGTTTTAGGGAAAATATCTAACATCAGTATCCTGTAAGGTTACTTGGACTGCCTTCTTTCTTTTCGTGTTGGCACACAGTGCCATAAAGTATAGAATCTTATTTTCTCTACCTGATTGTAACTGGCATAAAAACAATTACTTACTTTTCTTCTGGCATCTGCTTTTTGGAAGCACTCATGCTGTATGAAAGTCACTGCAGCAAGGATCCTGGGCGTGGACTGTGTATTTTCACTCTTGAGTATTTTCACTGCACGCTCCAGTGTCATCTCCACTTCTGGGCTCCTTAAAAGTATACACAGAGAAATCTAGTGAAGAAAGACTGCAGAAAAATGACCATTCTTGTAAAACCAGGATTTTTGCATTGTTCATGTAATTCTAGCTTAGAAATTTTTTCCTTTCCAGTAGCAGAAAATATCCTAATAGGTTTAAGAGATACTGATATTCTGAGGGACGAGAAAGTCATAAACTGAAGTGTGGTTCTGGAGAAAGCAAGTCATGCTTTAAGTTACAATAACAAAATGGGAATATCAGTGGATGTTTCTATCAATGTTTCCATCCAGTGGATGAAGGACTGGATGTGAAAGGAAGGATGAAGAAGTGGATGAAGATCAAAAGAAGGCCATAACCACGTCAGAGTGACTTTTATTGATCATGAAGACACCTTGATGTTTTCCTCAGTAGTGTGATGACTGTTTTTTCATATTTTCTTTATGCTTTTCATCACTGTCTTAGTTCCCAGATTACATCTATGCAGGACTCAGTACCTGCTTTTTTCAAATGATAGTTGTTCTAGTTTGAAATAGAGGGGCAAAGCCTTTTTTTCAGGTGGGAGAAAATAAAAATACCACTCATTAAACAGAGTACGTAGAGAGCCTGCGGTAGTATTAAAAATATGTGCCACCACTTCCAACTTCCAGCATGTTTGCTTAAATCATGATTGTGTTAGACAACCACATAAAAAAATGGAAAGAGAGGTCACCAAACACATTTTTTTCCACAGTAAATGGAACATAAAATAATTAATGGCTCAATCAGGTGCATTAGCTCTGGGACAGGTGGTTATGCTCCCCAGACTTTTTATTTACTTTTGGTTTCAAATATGCTGCATCCAGATATAAAAAAAAAAAAAAAGGAGAGAAAAAAGTTGACAAGAATGTGAGCATTCTATTTTTTTTTTAAATCCAGATGGTTTTGTAGTAGCAGATCTGCTACTGGCCAGACAGGGATGAGACGGCAGTCTGTGAACCACAGTGAAACAAGTAGTAATTGGCAACAGCTCCCTACTGCAGAGCTACCAGAATCAGAATGATTTACTTGATAATCATCTCAGTAAATGAATCTATAAGTTAGAAATTTTACCACAATTGCCTTTTATATTAAAATGGGTTCCGGGAAATAAACGAGCTTAAGTTGAAACTTTAATTTTTTTACTTTTAACTAAGCAGAAATATTAAATAGTAATTAACAATGCTCAGGAAAGTGGAATATGGAAAGTTAGCCAGATCATATTTCTTCTTTTTACTCTATAGTGGAACTGAAAAACAGGCTTTTCAACCTTGGGTTTTAGTTACGTTTCTTAAATTAGCGAAGGTTTTGAGTCCATGTTATAAATGTGCACATGTGACCATGCCTACCTGTTGGACACCACAATAATTTTGGAGTGTTTTGACCAAATTCAAGCACCTTCTGTGAGCAGCAGACATCTCTGATGTACTGAATTGTGCCATTTCTCTGACCAACAGCTCAGGAGAACTATAACCACGTGCTTCCCAAGGTCAGGGGTGCAGCATGAACTCACCCCTCAGGGCACACCAGAGAATTTATGTGGGAACTCAACCTCAGGATGCCAAGGGAGTCCCAAGGGAGTAAAAGTCCATCAGGAGTTACTTCCAGGCTGAGATGGACACATGGACTGCCAGAGGCTGCACTTCTAGGTGCTGGGGGGAGAGCTCTGCACTAAGACTGACAGCAGCTCACCTTTCACAGGTATCCCTTCCTGCAGCTGGCAGAGGATTTCTCTCCAGTTGTGCGCTGCCATCCTTGGATTGCTCTCCATCGGATAAAAATAACATTCCCTAATGTTTTATCTGGCAGCAATAAAGGATGCAATACCATCTCTGACCCTCAATGGTATTCATACAGCTGCAGCACTCAAACTCTCGTCAAAGTACAATTTGATGCGATGATTCCATTCCCACCCTCAAAGTATTTACAGGCAAACCTAATTAGCTCTGTGGCTGATTGGCACATGAAGTGACACCACACAAATGGTCAGCCAGGCAAAGGTTGTTAAACAGAACAATGATCTGACAGGTTCTGACTTCACCTTAATTGCCAAAATACACCAATTGTGAGACAAATACACACATAATCATTTTGTGATGGCTCTCAGCACATTTAGAGGTCAGACTCTGCAAGGAGCCATTTCTCAGACAGCTTCAGGTTGAGTCTATCTCTTTCCTAAGCTCTTCATCATAAGAATGCTTTTAACTGATTCACTTCACCCGAAGATACAGGTACAGAGATACAGAGACAGCATCTTGTACTGATTATTTCTACTTTGCTTTCATAGCATGAGCTAGTTCTTTTACAGGAAGTTTGAAAATGCTTTTATATACATTTCAAATGCTGTTCACAGCTGGACCACTACTTCTCTTTAACCTTACACTACTATTTTACATTCTCTTAATTCACTTGGAAAGACCTAAATTGTGACCTGCATAAAAAAAAGTACAAATTTCTGGAAAAATCAAATTACTCCAAAAACAAGCTTATATTTTTTTCCCCCCTTTACATTACTAAGGGAGCAACAGGTAAGGTAGCAATATGTCGGATAAATGCAACCTTAAAATAAGAGAAATGACAAGAAAACTGAGAAGTACAAATGTCTTGAACTGAGAAACCTTCCAGCAAACACTGAACCTAAAAACTGGCAATTAAGGAATTATGCTGTCACAAAGATTTCCAACAGGTGACAAATCTTCCATCTGAGTTAACATGAGTTAGCATGAGTTAATCAAGCCACTTGCACAATAATTCAAGAAAAGCCAAAATTGCTCCTACATGTAATTAAAGATAAAAATTGTTGGTTGGGGCTCAGAAATGCATTCAAGAATGTGCCAAAAGTTAAGCAGATTATTAAATCAATGGGATACATGTTTGTAAATTGTCTTGCTGAAAAACAAAGTCCTCCCAGGTACCTATTTTTAACATTCCCACTCTCAAATCTTTAGCTGTTGTAAGCTCTCGGCTGGGTTTTTTGGACTTACTTGCTGCAAAGTCTGAATACTTAAGTCAACATAATTAATGCCTGATCTCTTAAGTCCTGCATCACCCAGAGGTGAAAATTTCAACCCTGACCAGAAGCAAGCATAATACTATATATGTTTGTAAGTATAATCATAACACACAGCATGTAGTTGACAACAAAAAAATACCTGATCTGCACATATCAGATATGTATCAGATATGTTATGATATCAGATATATGATATCAGATGATGCCTTTTCTCACACAGTAACAAATTTAGAAAAAGAAGGAAGATGGGGCTTCAGAAAAAATGAACTTAACAGCTACACAGTTACAGGAAAAGAGCTATATCTTAATAACACTTGTAAATTACACTACGATTAACTTAAAGAGAAATTTTAGGATCCTATATGAATTATGAAACAACAACAAAAACCAGAATAAACATGCAAGTAACCATCTCCTGTCTACCAAGTGGCTTGTTCTGTCCACTGAAACTTAACAGCTCTGGGAACATTCAGAATTATTCTAAAATGAAAAGATATTCACTCCTGAGAGGAAATTGAGAAATAACAAAATTTCTCTTTTGAAAATGGAACTGATTTTAAGCATTCTGAGATCTTCTCTGGAAGGGAATTTTTGGTGGGGGAAGTGAAAAAACCCCAAACCACCCTTTCCAGTATTTTAAACAATTTTCCTGAAGTCTGAGGGCAGATTTGGGACTTTCTGGCATGGAGCTGACAGAGTTTCAAATTAAGATAACTCCCTCAGAGCATGTAGGATCTCTTGGTAGTGAGAAGCTCTGTGGTCCTGGGATTCAGAGCAGCTTGTATTTGTTCTAGGAATGGATCGTGCTACAGAGCTAAGAGAGATTTCTGTGTTTTACCTGAAATTTATAAAAACTAAGAGGTGTCCTTGAAACTAGGAAGGATTTTTACCTGGAAATTGTTAATCTGTCAAAAGCTGCTCCACTGGTAGATTTCTGACCTATTCTCATGAGAACCAGTGTTGATATCATATGGGCTCTTGTGAGCACAAAATCTGCCAATACAATTTTGCGTATTGTGACTTAGGTTGTAAATTACTCAGTGACTGCTTTATGTCTCCTTATAAAATTGATTAACTCTTGGCAAAAGGGGTCCCAAACTTCAGCAGGAGGTGTAGATCCTGCAATGTACATACACAAACATTTTTTCTCCCCTTTTTCTGTTGCACTGGAAGTGGATTTTTAAAGCCAATCTACTTTCTGCATTCTCTGCACTGATATTTCATACATGGTGCTGGCTGCTGAACCACAAGCTATCAGTTTACTTTCCCTTTCTAAACAAACATGTTCCTGTCAGCTGTGGCAGCCCGGACCCAAAGCAGGTCCTGTACTGTGCTTACCCGAGCTGAGATCCATTGAGGGTCACTTGTTCGCTCTGCAGGAAACCATTTCTCCCCGCTGCGGCTACAGCAGCTGTCACTGGCATCCTCTTCCCATCCGTTTCTGCAGTGACACTGGCTATTGAAGCTGGCTGGGAAACTTCCCTCCTGCTCTGTGTGTTTCTGAAGGCGGTTTGGTAGAAGCTGGACCTCACAGATTGCCTGTTCTGAGACAAACGGGACGCAGTCGGGGATCTCACTTGTCCCATCGCGCTCTCCGAGGCCAGGTAGTTTTCCTTCTCCAAAAGGTTGGTCATACTGCGGCTGTTGCCAGGCTGATGGTACAGAGGGACAGTGGGGCTGGGGTAGCCACCGTCAAGGGCAGCATCGTTGACAGCCCCCATGCGGGATTGTCTCTTAAAGGAGCGTCCCCGGTGCACGGAGTCGCGGAGGGTGTAACCTACGATCTCGGACCGAGCGTATCTTGGTGGCACGGTCCCGCTGGATCTCACGGTATCTCCATGTCTCACGGAGAACCCAGCTGAAAACCCTCCATCATAGTGAAAATCGTTGGACATGTAAGCCAATCTTTCTGGATTTCGTTGGGGCGAAACCTCCAGTCTCTTCAGAGGTTGCCTCTGAGCTCTCTCCTCCATCGTCCTGTAAGCAATCCTTGTCTCCCAGCCATTCGTGTAAGAGGATGGGGAGGCAACCTGCTCCAGGGGGCACAGAAGAACAGGAGCCACAGTAAGGTCACAGCGCTTAGGATGAGCAGCAAAGAAACCAAACCAAAAAAGTAGTAAAGGTGAAAATTCTACAGTCTGCTCTCAGAATCAAAAAAAAAAGTATGGGAACACCCCCAAAGTTGTGCATTAAATGGGATTCTGCCACACTTCTTCGTACCTCCCTGATGAAGGTGGGAAGAAGCACAGTCTAAACATCCGGACACAAAGTCTGAGCATCCAGTCTTCCATTATGAACTCAAAATAGTTGCATAAGTCAGTTATGCCAGGTAATGAACAGACTGATTATTAATGGAGATTTTTCAGTTTGAAACTCCTTGGGGATCAACACCAACATCTGCTACTAAAACTAAATTCAAGGCTGTCTAAAAGACAGAAGAAAATTAATCAATCAGATATAAAAAAAATACTATACTAAAGTGTCTGCATATTGATAATAACCTCATTAATATAAGGTTATTTAGCACTCCTGTTCACTTTGTGGTAGGATCAAGTAAAAAGAGATAGGCCCTTCCCTTTTTGTCTAGCCTCTTAAAAATTAAGGAGATGGTAAAACATTCCAAGAAAATCAAAATGACCATTTCACCATCTCAATGACTTCCCCAATATTACAGTTGCAATTTTAGATGATTTCTTCTTCCTGTACCTAATGAGGATAGACTGTACTGGATCATCATCTTGCTTTATAATTTTCTCTTTTCTAAACTCAACAAGTCCACTGCCAACCTTTCTTTGTAGGACATATCTTCAAGATTCTCACTTTTAGGTGTCATTTGAGGCCTCTCGAATTTTGTACCTTTTTCTTGTTCTCTATACTGGACTCCATACTCCATTCAAAACCTTCCAGAACTAAATCAGCTTGAAACACTATCTGGCCTTGAAATAGAGTAGTCATGGACCAATTTTTTTAAGAAATAAGTAAGCATAGGGGCATACAACCATAAACCAAAGCCCCATATTTTCCATTTCCATGTTGTGTTAAAGTTTAGAAATATTAACGGCATTTTTTAAGGTAAACAGAGACATTTACACATGCTATTAATTGAAGGAACAGTGCTTAGCAGACAGATGCCAGACTGAATTCCCTTCATTTCACTGTTGAGGAGATCCTGAGGGTGATAGTTGACTCACAAAAGGAGTAAAGGTTACTGAAACTAGCAGGCTCAGGCAAAGATCACTGGATATATCTGTTTATTCTACAGAAGTTATGCAAGGATATCTTTATCTTTTGTTTGGGGATAATTAATGTTTTTGTGAAGTACTAGACCTTGTGGCTTTTCCCAGCTTTTACACAGGACACTTGGTCTCTCTTCTCCCCCCACCCCCTGCCTGGAAAATGGTATCATTTTCTTGTGATTCTTATGTCACCTCCAGTTTTCCTTTTGTTGCTCTCTTCCGGAAGGAATGGATTCACGTCAAATATTATGGACTGCATGACAGGTGAGATAAAGGATGGGAGGACAGAGAAAGAAATGTGTTTAAGTAAATGCTTCTAACTCTTCCCATACAGAGCCAGAGCTGCTTCACTGACTGTTCAAAATCTGGGCTATTTCTTTTAATGACAAAAAGCCATTCTTGAGTAATCTAAAATTAAGAAAGAATTGCCCCCTCCATACACAGTTATTTACTAAATAAATGTTTCTGTTCTCAAGCCAAATTGCTTTCAGTTTACTAAACTGATCACGCAGGAGCACTGCTATTGAGCCGTGTTGATTTCCCAGTTGCTCCCTCAAATAGGTTCATACCAGTTATGAGCTGTGTCAAAAACCCTGCAGAAAACCAATTATTTATCTTAGCATTAAGGCCATGACCCCAAGAAAAGCTGGTCAAAATAACAAGAGAATTTATGATTAGATGGTTTAGAAACACCATTGTATTGTGAGGACTGTACTGCTGGAATGTTTGTAATGCTAAAACAGGTTACAACAGGAGTATTTTAAATGATGAGGAACCACTCTACCTTGTGAAAACTAAAGTATCTGTGAAACTAAAGCAATCTGTTTTCCTTTGGTTTTCGATGCTTAATTCTGTTTGCCTGGGCAGCATGGCCTCTGGCCTCCTGGAGGTACTGATGTGCTAGCTGAGCTGCTGTCTGGTGGGATGGATAAAGATCTGACTTGTCACAGCCTCTGCCTCAATGGAGTATTAATATGATTTTTCATTTTCTACCCTGATGCCAATTCTCACAAACCCAACAGGACTGCAAACAGCCCGTCTGCATGACTGACTTGAAGGTGGCTACTGGGCTCTGAAGTCACTAGAAGGAGGGGAAAACATTAAGAGATTTCATTGTAAAACCCTCATTTTCTAAAAATCAGACTTTCAAAAGAAAACAAACAAGGAAACAAACCTTTTAACACCATCTAAATGATATTATTTGTGGTAAAAAAATGAATTAACTATGCGTGTGATACTACATTTATTTCTGTTCACCGTCTTTTCCTCACCTGGTTTGCCTGGTAATATGAGAAACTGTAGGGAGACCTTGCTGCAAAATCATTCTCAGTGATCCCCATGTTATAGACACGCTCTGGTACACTGGATGCACGGTGCAGGCTGCCTGGAACCAAAGTCTAATATTAGTAAGATCTTAAAAAACATGGTATTGTTATAGAGGCCGATACACAGTATTAGGGAAAGGTAGCAGTCAGCACTGCCATTAATATATATAAGCTGAAAATTGAACAGGGAAATGATGGAAGGATATTTGCATTTTCCTGAGGATATAAGCCATTTTTTTCACTTTGCTACAAACTTTACTTAAGAGTTATTTTTAGCTTTTAGGAGTCTAGTCACTTGTGCAGCTATGAAAAACATTATAGCAAAGCAAGCTGATAGTTTAAATATCCCAGATAATGACACCTGATTAAGTGCTGAGAAATGGTATCACTGAACTAAGAACACTTATTTTTCTTCTAACCACTTTGAATGTACATTCAAATATATAATGCATGGTTTACACTGGCTGACTATAAATAACATGCAAAGTACATGTTATTTGAAAATATTGCAGCTGGAGATTGGAGCTGAGAAATAGGGGTTGATGTCTCTATCTCTGTTACTGATATGCACCCTAAAGATGCAGATTTCACCACGTACAATTGCAAACAAACAGCACACACTGAGCTTAGACTCTTTATTTCACAGTTGTCTACCCCAACTACTGCTGTTTCTCCTCCCTTAGGTGCTAATTTAATGACAATGTACTGGAGCAAATAATGCTTCACTAATCTCCTCAGTGCTCCACCCAACAGCACAAAGAATCTGTGAACAAACTCTATGGCTTATGGTGCTGTAAAATTGGGTTGTCCAGTGGCACTTCAAATCTGCACCTGAAAGGTTCACTAACCCTATGTATAATGACAAATAATGTCAAAGATCCACAGTGTGTCTGCTCTGATTCTTTTTTTCCATGACCCAGCTCTGAAAATAGAGCAGCGTATTGTGATTATTTCTTCCATTAAAACCCCAAACAAGCCAAAAAAACCTTCAGGCTGTTTCTTTTTTTCACTAATAGGATGCATTTTCAAAGACTGAGTGCTTCTATTAATGAAAATTTTAAAAGCAACAGATACTAATGAAATAATTATTTATGAGATTCCTGTGTTATTATGAGAATCTGCATATAGGAATATAATTAACACAGGTTTAGAGAGGTGAAATAGAAGTTGAAAGCAAGACCTCAAAATAATCATAGATGTGGCCTGTGTGTGCTGCAGAAGTTTAGGCTGAACAGGTAACAGTGGTAAATAAAGAAGTTAACTTGCCATCAATTTTCAAACTAGCAGATATTGCCTGAGATACTACAGCCAAGAAATCTCAAGAACCAATCACAAACTTACCCAAACTGCTGAAGACCAAATTTGTGTATCCCGTAATACAGTAAAATACAATATAATATAATGGCAGACTGATAATTTGAGGACTAATTCAATCATACTTTGCAATCCTTGTATAATGAAACTTTCCAATTCTCTCATTTTGGCAGATTTAAACACGTATGAGGGGATTTGTTAAGACACATTCACAGTAACTTTGCGTCATGAGAGTGGAATGGTGCAGCTTGGTCAAACTCATGATTTGGATTGTAATAATTCCTTCCTGACATTACAAGGTTACCACAGCCCAAGGGTTACCTGAGTACATGGGAAAGAGGCAAGAGGAAACTGTTCTCTTATACTCCAAAAAATTCCCAGCAATGTGCACCAACATCCCAAATCTAGAAATTCACATGGATGTCTCATTTGTGTCATGTAATTCCCGTACCAATGTACTGTTTCAGGTGACCAGTAAGAGTCCATCTCAGCTATGTGCTGGCTTTTTAAAGATTCACTTTCTTCATTGCTGCATATTAAAGTACTTTCATATAATAAATCTTGAAATACAGATACATTTAAATTTCTGTTTCTTTACAGTTAGTACTTTTTTTTTCCTGTTTACTGTACTTAGTGAGAAAGTACTCTCAGTTATTTATCTACTTAGGGCATAAGGATCTTTTGAGCAAGTAATTTTGTATGTTTTAGGTAACTCTAAACTTGTCATTACTAAAAATAAAAATACAAAAAAGAGGATAGGTTAAAAATAACAAGGCCATCCGTTAACTGGTTGACGATAAACTACATATCTAAGAGTTCCTTGCTTGCAAAAACAAAATACAGTCAAACAGAAATTGTACGATGCAGTTATCTTCCGAGCAGTCCTCTTTTTTCACCTTCAGTCTCCCTGTGAAACTATCCATCAGTAAAATTTTTTTTCTTTCAGAGACAAACACAGTATATGTCAACCTATAGAATTTCACTTTGTAGTTATCTCTTGCTCACTCTTATCACGCCAGTAACTTATTTTGCTGGCCTTTTACCTGTAGGTTTATTAGGCAATAAATAATATTTATTATTATTAATAATAAATATTAAATATTTATTATTTATTTACCTGTAGATTAATTAGGCAATAATAATAATAATAATAATAATAATAATAATTTATTATTATTTTTACTGTGTGCTGGTTACTTGTGCCAAAAGTCACTGAAATGCTGTGCCTTTCCATCAGTTATGTGATGCAGAATAGGTGACCTGATCAGAACTTGCTTCTGCCAGTGAGGCTTCCTTCAGCTTATTTTCACTGTACTACAAAAACCTTACATACTCAATGCACTGTTTGATTTTTTTTTTTTAAGCCATTGGTTATTATTTTTTAATTTATATTATGGTCTCATTTACTGTTAGGACTAATATGTTCTGACTGTGATTCCCAGTGGTTTAAGTCTCACAAAAACTCTCTCAGGAAATACACACACGATTCAGTTACGCATCCACAGGCGACAAACACTATTTGAGAGGCCGTAGGACACCACACTTGATTTCCAGCCACTGGTCAAGAAAAAATGGGTTTCCTGCAGGCCCTGCATCATGTCTGTCAACCCATAAGGGTATTTTGGAAAACTCAGGCATCTCAGACAGCACCAGACACCCATTTGTGGGCAATCGAGTGGAACTGTTTATCACAGTCTCCCCTCTCCCCTGTCAATATGAACCAAAGCAGCTCAGGAACGCCTTGGATGTGGTCAGTGGAGGAGATAAACTGAACCCCTCCGCTCTTCTCCACACCTAAAATGAAAGCTGTGCCAAAGTCACCTGATATTGCAACAGTTACAAGAAAATTCTGAGACCTGAAAAAATAATTACAGTATCAGAAGGCAGCAGGCTGTACAGATGACTGAGCAGAAATCCCATCTGTCTTCGCAGAGGCTCCTCTCAAGGCCCCTTTGTTCCCCTGGATGTGACAAGCCCAACACCTCCCAAGGCCTTGGAAATTTCTCCCCAGCAATCACTGCCTGTGGCTGCAGACAGACCAACCTAATGTTTGCTTTGCTTTTAAAAACAACGATGACAAGAGGCATCTCTAAGATATATGATAGATGAAAAAGACAATTATCCTCCACTAAGGAGCTGGGTGTATGAAATTCCCCTTAAACCACGTACAGTGGTAACTCTCTGCTGTGAGTCTTTTTCAGGGCTTTTGTATTTGAATGGGTACCATGAAAGCCAAATTTTGGCTTTCAACCTCTCTCTGAAGTCATCAGTGTAGCTGTACCTGTACACATGAGTCTATTAAGGACTGAGGGACTGTCGCACACCCCGAGTGCCCCCCTGAGCTGAGTGCTCATTGTCCCCTCCTGCTCAGGGCACCTGGGTGGTCACATCCCCCACGGAGACTCCTCAGCGCTCCTGGACTGGCATCCTTTCATCCTTTTTTATACTTCAGCACTCAGGATGGACTGAGATGATGACATTTAATAATGGCATATCAAAACCATCACTGAATCACTTCATCTCGAGATCAAAGAGTCTTTCTTTTGTGCTCCTTCATCACTCTGCCAGCACATGCCTGATCCCAGAGGAGTTTTTCTAACATTTTGTGCTGGTCAAGACATTTACATGAGGGTTCAAATTTAAGAAAAAGATTTCTTCTGGCTCAGGAAGCAGAGGTAAGGAATGTAACAAAACCAACAAAAACTGAAAGTCAACATGGATATTTTTTCTACATCCTTATCCCAGAAAGATATGAACAGAAAATTACTATGAAGCAGTTAACATGTCAGCATTCTGCAAAATAGAAGGCTAAGGACAGAAAAGTGCCCTGAGTCCCTAAAAGCAACTGTAACACAAAAATACTAAGAATTTTAGAAATTAATAAATGTGAGGAATAAATAAGGTTCAGATTTCAACTGTCTCGTATCTGATGCTGTTTATTTGGAAATTAGGCCATTTGGTTTTGTATGATACATTACTCAATTCTGCCCTCCTTTTTTAACAAGGATCTGATAAGGATGCCTTAAAAAGCCAACCAAAATCCAAAAGGAACAAGATCAGAGGTAGGTGGACTTATAAACAGAATGAAATTTCAAAGATTCCGAAAATATACATAAAATAAAAACAGCATGTGCAACAAAACACCAGTCATTAAAGTCTATGATTCTGAATGCCACTTTTTCTTTGATAAGATGGAAGTACCTACCATTGCATTTCCATCCTTAAATAGCATCCAGAAATTTGATATGACTGCTTTAGTTGTTCAAAACTTTTAAGGGCAGTGCAATCTTTAATTTATAAAGGCTCTGCAATGGACAAGTTGCAGCTGTTGTTGAACTGCTTGAAAAGCTATTAACAATGCTTGACAACATCTTGAAAAGAGTTGAGGACATATATAACTTCAATCCTTTGGCAGCAGGTGGAATCCTCAAATCTGAGGATTATTGAATGTCTATTATCAAAAAGAAACACACCTTCCAAAAGGGAGAAAAGGGCATGAAACAGCAAACAGTATGGGGGTAGGAGGCAAAAATAAGTTTTCCCATTTAAAAGTAGTGCTGAAGGCTAAGAAGATACCTTTAATTTGAAATTCTAAGGAGAAATTATGCTGCCTGACAAACTGCTTCTTGTGGCTTCCAAGTTTCCAGAACAGTCAGCAGCAAATGGGTGTGCACTGATGACACTGAGCAAGACCTTTCCTACCACTGATTTTTCATACCCAGTGGTTATGTGCTTGGCTAATTTTAGGCGTGCACGTGAATACTGTGGTTAGGTATGCACTAAGTACCTTGCTGAGCAGAGCCTGAAATACTCCTACAGACAGGACAGTTATATCACAGGGGACTGCTCCTGCTCCCTCAAAATCTTTGCAAGCCTCCCCTGCAACTGCAAACAATATGGGGCCCTTGATGAATGTAGCCAGAAAAGGGCTATAATTCATGGAAAGTGATGCTTTTGCATGTAAAAGAGGGCATATTTTCTTAAAGTTCCCTACACATAACCATTCAAGTGCTTCTCAAAGCACAGTCCATTTTCGTGCAAGCCTATATAGAAAGCACATTGGGACACACATGCAAGTATACGAATATTTTTCAGGAAAGTCAACATGTTAAATGCAAGACTGTCTATGATTCACATTATATACACATATAAGATATAGACAGATATACCCATACTATATATATGTATAAATTCATGGAATGCAGTCCAGTTTCAATTATTTTTTTCTGAGTTTTGCAGTGAGACTAAAAAGCGCACAGCAACTTGGCCATAAGAATATGCTTGAAAGAAGAAAAGTTCATTTTATGCATGAACAAGACACGTTACAGACATGTCATATTGCACTCTTGATCCTGAAGTTTAAAAGTTTTGGTGTCTCAGAAATGCAAGGGCATCAAATACTTGACCTTTAGAAAAACAAAGCAAACCAAGATAACTATCCCCAAATACATCAGGTCTGTTAATGTATTCCAGAGAAGCCAAGAGGACTTTGAGAGCACGGGAACTCTGTTTTCATAGTGTTTTATGCATGGGTTAGAGACATGAGCTCAGGTTCATGACACCGTATCATTTATAAACTATTGCTTAAAGAGCTTTTTGCAGGCTCTCCGGTGAGAGAAAAAGAAATTAAGTTACTTTAAAAGTGTTTAGAAACCATATTTACATGACAGCAGCCAAGCTGAGGACTGGCATGTTTATGTGCACATTGCACACCTGTTTATGTGATTTGTACACCCGACCTCTACAAGCAGAATATGGCCATGTCTGCATTGTATGCATTTTTTGCCATGAGCTGTTTTTTTAAATAGAGGCCAGACAAAGAACAAGAAAATATTTGTCTGCCTGACAAGATAGATGAGTGAAGTATGGTTATAAAGACTTTTGTCTCACAGCTTTTAGCAAATGAAAGGTGACAGCTTCTTTAAGGACAACGGAGCAACAGGGCATGTAGCCTGTAAGTCAGTCATATCTTCCCATTTAAAAACAAAATTAAAGTTTCATGGTACAGAAAGTTTTCATGAATAGTTAAGACTAAACCCCTCGAGCATCTTGCCTTTAACCCTCAGCACCTGGCAGTCACCCCGTGGATGCCTGATGCTGTGGCTGGGCTCTGCTTGGGGCACAAGGTGTGACTGCAGATTTCCTGACGGGTCTGGCCTTCTGGCTACAAGATCTTGGAAGCCAGGAATGATTGACGTCAATTTGTATCACGCATGTCAAAGAACTGGGTAAATAATGTCTGATAGCATTATCGTCCTGTGCTTCCCATTCATGCCTTTCCTAGAGTTACTCTTCCAAACTTACTTTTAGTATTTTTTTTTTAATTTCACGATTAAATAAGGCAAAATATTTACTACGATTCTTCCCATTGTACTTCGCAAACAGGACCAGTGGGTAAAGCTAAAGGCATTAAAATAAGCACATGAAGCGGCTGCTGGATTAGGGGAATCTGAGCTCTGTTCCCCTCTCGGGCAGCGGAGAGCCGGGAGCGGCCCCACCACCACCTGCGGGAGGTTGGGAGGGAGAAACTTCTGACTCACTAGGGTGGGAAAAGAGTAAAAGAAGAGGAGACAGAGGCACAATTTTCTGCCCGAGCAGTCCGCACGCCCCAGGGCCGGGAATCCGCGGACACGGGGCCAGCTGGGGTCCCATCCCGGAGCCGTGTCCCGGGCCCCTTCCCGTCGCGGGGCCGGGGCGGGCACTCACCATTGTACAGCGAGCCCCGGCTCTTCCTGGCCAGCGTCTGCTGGACCTGCCGGTGGATCCGCAGCGCCTTCTCCTCCCCGGCGCGGTCTCCCGAGAGCTTGAGCCGGTCGTCGGAGGGCAGCGCCAGGCTGGAGCTGTCCAGCTCGCCCAGGATCTGCTGGCCCAGCACGGTGCGGATGTAGCCCTGCTCGGGCCCGCGGCCGGCCATGGGCACGGCCGGGCTAGGCTAGGCTAGGCTAGGCTTGGCCCGGCTCGGCTCAGCTCCGCGGACCTGTTGCGCCTCCGCCGCTTCCCCAGCGCCGGGGCCGAGCCGCGCCCAGCGCCGGGACCGCGCCCCGCCCGCCGCACAGGTACCAGGCACGGCCCCCTGCCCGCCCCGCCCCGCTCCGCCCGCGGCACCGCACCGCGGGGACCGGCCCTGCCCTCCCGTGCCCGGCCCCTCGCCGCTATTCCCCTCCCCTGCCCTGCCCGCTGGGGTGAAGGGTCCGGTCGGGCTGTCCTGCCTAGCCCAGCCCAGCCCAGCCCAGCTCAGCCCAGCCCTCGCCAGCGGGGAACCGCCGCCGGTCCCCGTCCTCCCGCCGGGGAAGTCCCGGATCGGCCGGGGCTGAGCTCCCGGGGCCGGGATTGCGCGTTTGTGTTTGTGTGAGTATGTGTGTCCACCCGCCGGGACACCGGGTTCCCGTGGCACACGTACCCCCTCGTGGACAAACACGCACGCGTTTTAAGCATATAAATATGCACTGTCCTCCTGTGCCGTCCCTCACAGATGCTTTGCATCACGATATAGATAAGATAATTCTGTATTTTTACACGTTTACGCATTTTTGTAACGCGAGTTTCAACCTGGAAATAGAAGACCCTCTAATTGCGGTGGTCCGTGCTGTGAAGATCAAACTTTCAGGCGGAGCTGTGTTGCGGGAGTGGCTATAGGGCTGCTGGTTTGGGAGGTTTTCCTGCTGTCTCGGTTTTTTCCAGGCTGCCCTAAGGGATCGCAGAGAGATGAGTTGCAGCCGCCTTCTCTCCGTTTCCCTGTAAAGAGGTGATGAGGGAATTGCTCAGTTAAAGGTTGGAAAAACCCCGACTGGCTCTGCCCCTGCCGTCGTGAGCGGGTTCTTGCCCGCTGAAGTACGGCTGGGGGAAGGGTGAAGTTCTCACACTATCTCAGGACACAGCCTGGAGTTACTGTTCAAACAAACACTCTACTCATGGTGGTTTGAAAGGAGGAGGAACAAGGGAGCACACAGTGTTTTGGGGAAAGGAAAATGCAGGCTTTAGAAAAAGAAGTAGGCGATCTAAAGTTGCACATTTAAAAAATCCCCAAATTCCACCAAACTACACGCAGGTATTTTGACAGAAAACCCGCTGATTCTTAAAAGCAAATGAAAACTAATGTGGCTTTTAACTTCACCTGTTGCTATTTCAGAGACATTCTGGTACTCAAAATGAGCTGTTGAAGTTTGTTTTCTACCAAAGTTCAGACAGCAGTGAGGGTACAGATGGCTGGGGAGAAACTGGGGTGATCCTTGGCTTAGGGTACTTGGTAACATAAGAAACTGGGCACCTTCTCACAAAACTCAGGATGGGGAGGAGAAACTGGCTCCACACGAGTCCAGAATCCTTTTACCCCTGATTTTTTTGCTCTTTGTCTGCCTTCTGGTTTTTTCTCTAAAAGGGGGAGGGAGCTCTGGCCCTTCTCATCGCTTGGACTTAATAATGTCACCCCCCTTTGTTCTCACGTGGCAGCCACAGGGGAGGTCATGTTAGTGATACATGAGAATAGTTTCACTGGCTGAGGGAAAATGAGTGACACGCTCCTTCTTTCCTTATAAATGGGGAAAAGTTATATCTCAGAGCAGAAAGATTGGAGATGGGGGGGCAATCAGCTGGGAAAGAGGAGCAGGAATTTGCGGAGAGGAGGAAATTGGAGGTATGTGGCAGGACTGCAGATAACAGTGGTTCCTCAGGCATACAGCTTTTTTTGTTGTGCAGCAGGACAGGACTAACTCGCACCCTGACCTGTTAATAAAGCTGTGTTCATATCATCGGTCAATCATACAGTCCTGATGAATATTGACAGAATTAGGATGGGCAGGAAATTATTGTAACAGAAAAGTGCAAGGGTAAAAAAAATGAAAGAATGGACAGGATAGGGCAGGAAAAACAATGGAGAAGACACATCACAGCTAGAAAGGAATGTAAACTATGTCAGAAGCTGTGTTAGACCCTTTTGCTGACATACAGAGAGTCACAAAAGCATTTCCAGTAAACAATAGATACTTCATTCTCAGGCAGTATGAGTGAGGAGATTAGAAATAGTCTAAAAAATGCGAAACATTTCCTCCCCTCCTCTTTTTCCCTGCCCTCTTCTCCATTCCCGAACTCCAGCACAAACACAAATTCTGGGTAGTTTTTCTAGTCAAAACCAATTTGGTTTAACACAAAAAATGCACCTGAAATGGATTTAATATCTAGAAAATACTCTTGTAGAGGATATTCTCAGATGCCACTGACACCACACAGAAGTTTAGAAGTTCTTAGCAAACTGGCATTGCCTCTGTTGGAGGAACTGTTGAATTGTTATTAACTTTATTTAGCAAATATGTACATTTATTTGTGCTTGTGAGATCTGTGGTGAAAGAAATAGCAGTTTGCTCTGGGCTTTAAAATCTTTAATTAGGTTTCTGAGATGGATTTCTCTCCTTGTAACTAGGAATGCTGACTGGAAAGTTGGGGGAGGGGGGCAGAGAGGAGAAAGAAAGAATTTTGCCTGCACAGCAATTCAGAAAATGCTTAGCCAAGATCTGAAATGGAAATGAATTAAGATTTTTCTTAGCTGGAGAAAATAAACAAATATCATGTAACTGATTGCCCCGTCAACAGCAATTCCTTGAAATTGATTTGTTTTGGATTAATATCCCATCTCAACTGAATGACAAAAAAAAAAGCCCTGAGCCTTTTGAGAGCGAAATACTTCAGCAGTGTCATTTGCAGATGGAAAGCAACATAGCTGGGATTATCCCTACAAGACTGCAACTTGTGATGGATGTTTGCTCATTAGATTTTTGAAAAAGAGAATTAATTATGATGCATATGCTGATTAAGGGATGTGAAACGCCATATAAAAACATTTGCTTTCAGCCAGCGTCTGATGGACTCAAGCAGATCAGGAAACCAGATTTTTTTTTTTAAGCCTTGTTTCTTATTCTTACCAGATGTGCTTGGCCTAAACCACATAACCTTTCTCCATCAGAAGTTTCCCACAAATGATATTTATATGAAAGTTGTGGAGATCGGTTCTTTCACTCTTTTTTTCCCCTTCCCCGTCCCCCTCTCTCTGTGTTAGGACTTATGGAACCAGCTGGGTTTGTACCCTGGAAACAGGCAGGAAAAACTGGTGTAAGTATGAACACTGAGGTGTTCAGGTTAAACGTGAAACAGCATCTTAAATACACCCAGAAATAACGTGTGTGAATCTCTGAGACCACACAGAAAACGAAGAGCCATTCACTCAGGGTTTGGTTTTTGCCCCTTTCTTGTTTTGGATCCCATGGCTGGAGGTGCTGTGTGTAAGTGCAGGCTGGTCAGGAAGATCAGGATTTTTTTTCTACACGCGTCCTCTTCCCTCTGGTTGGATTTCCGTGATCCCGCCGAGAGAAAGGGAACCAACTCCTCCCCTCCAGGAAAAGCCCTTGGAGGAGCGAGAGGCCACACTGCCACCGCGTGTCCCCTTGCTGGAACGGCACGGAACGGCCCAGCCTGCTTCTTGTCAGCTCCTGGCAAGCAAAACCGGCAAAGCACCCTTGGAGAGTGCACAGGACAGAGCTAACTGCGTGCTTTAAAACCTGAGATCCGTATTTTATTGCAATTTTGTTTGTATTTTCTTCCAGTAGCATTTTTTTTTTTCACCCTAGCATCATTTTTGGAAACAGAGAAGCAGAAGATCATCTATTTGGTCCTGTAGGATACTTTAAACACTGTTTTCCTGAGACACCTAGAGGAAAAGTGCTATTTTTACGTTGGTAAAATGAGTGTGATAGCAGTTCTCTGCCTGTAAGAGATATTGCAATAAAATAAGCAAGAGCTGTGGTTGAGACTCTCTCGCTGACCTAGACAGAGTTCAAGGGAGCAGCAAATTGCCTGAGGAGAGGAAAACCACAATCACACACATACACACACACACACACGATGAAAATTATTGTCATTGAGACATCACAAACCTTCACTCACTTCGATGAGGTGGGTGTGGAACTGCTGGTTTTCAAAATCCAGGCCATAGCCTAGAGCTGACAGAATGACTTCAGCAATGTCACACCGAAACTGCTGTATGGCCGTGAGCTTTGCTTTATGTCTCGAGAGAGCCAAGGACTGCAGATAACAGTGGTTTCTCAGGGTTTTTTTTGGTTCTGTAGTAGGACAGGCCTCACCTGCATCCTGACCTTGTTAACAAAGCCCTGTTCATTTAATCAGTCTGGCCTCAATTTGTTTCATCCTGCAGCTGGAGGTGTTGGTGTCTATCCCACCTACGCAGAGTGGCACCTGCTGTTGGCCAGTATTGTAGCCCTCAGGTAAAACCTCTGCTTGAGCCACAGTCTGAGGAGCAGTTTTGCACGGTGTCACTGCCACACAGTGCTTGATCTGATGGGAATGGGATGATACCGTCAGAGATCTGTTAGAGGTCTTTGCTGGGGTGCATTCAACCGAGGGATGTTTTTGAATGCTGCGCCCAGCACAAGCTGTGGGGTTAGATCGTACTCTGCTACAACAGAGCAGTCTCCAAGAGAAAGGGAGATGTGCTGGTGTGGCTGCCCTCATGTACAGTGACATCTGTCCTCTGTGATGCTCTAAAAGGGTTTTGCTGCAGTGGAGGAGACAGCAGGAACACAAGGAACTGAGATAAAGCTTATAACATGCCTGACTGTGAATCATCTCTGTGGAGATTCCCCAGACAGATCCTGGGGAGTGTTTTACTTCATAGCGGGCTCCTCTTCACACTGTGGGTAGGGGAGAGTCTGGTTGCACAGCCCCACTGGGAAGGTATTTTTCGGTGAGTAAGAATGGAGGAGACAGCATTAATCTAAATAGTCCATCTCCCAGCTGATCCTTTGTGTTTGGCAGGACCACCTGCACACTGTGAACTGGAGGGGAGGTGGTCAGCGAGTTCTGGGGGAAGGTGGCAAAGCCGCTTCTGTCCCAGCCATTCAATACCTTGTGGATAACATTCCCCTGGCTGCGCTCTTACCCAGTTTATCACAGCAGGCTCAAGTCTTGCTGGCAAGGCAGACAAAGCTGAGCAGCAGGGAAATATGGGCAAAGTTGGTAGTGCTGCATTTAAGCATCAATAAAGTAACAGCATGGCCCTGTCCATGTGTTGGACTCTTTGCTGCCTGAGGTTTGTTCTCTTGTCCTCATTTCTTTTCTTTCCAAATCCCTGTGCTCTGTTGCATCCTCTCATTTTTAGACTCTCACTTCAGCAATCAATTGTAATACTTTAAAAGTGTGGGGTTTTTTTTCATTCTCCTTTTTCAGTCTCAGAGATGCACATAACCAGTTTTTGGAACAAAGGTTATGCCCTGCAGCCGTCAGTTCTTGATTCATCTGGGTGCTGGGAAGCCAGCCAGGAAAGATCTAGGAAGACATATTCAAATGGTCTTATCACATACTGTGCTATAAAGAGCAACAATGCAGTGTGACTGGTCTGCAAGGTTTGGAATGAAAGGAACGAGGTGCAGCTAATTTCAGGGGGCTGCGATCACTGCTTTGGGTAACACACTTATTCAGTTGTCTTAGGTGTGGATGCTTTCCCATGCATTACATTTTGGTCACTGTAGCAGAAGAACATGCTGAATATGTAGGTGGAGGTATAAATATTCTGAAAGCGAGGACACAGGAGTTTATTTGTGTTTATTTGAGCTGTTATTGCATGAGGTAGCACCCAGAGGCTGAATTTTATCAGGGCCCTCTTTTGTTAGGGGCTGCATGCGTAAGAGATTTTTGACTTCGCCTTGTGCTATGAGTAAACAATACATCCAAATGACTGATGTCTCACCTTTATATACAAGTCAAAGATGGAGAAACTAAATGTTATTCCTGATGAAATGTGGTGTCCCAGAGACTGAAAACCATCTCTTATTTTTTGTCTCCTAATTTTGAAATGTGTGAGATGCGGTTATTGAGGAAAATATTAGAGTAACATTTTAAAACACTCTTCTTTTTTTCTAGTGTTATTAGAAGAGTTTCTATTGGTCGTATTTCCCCATCAAAGCACTCTTTGAGATAAAAAATAAGGGTTTTTTTTTCAATAAGAGCTGTCAACACCCGTCCTCCAGGCAAAATGAAAATTCTTAGTTTCATTAAAATATCCTAATTTCTTTTCCTATTATATTTAGTGAAGTTGTAGAAATCAGTGCTAAGGGGGCTTGAGGAGGATATCTACCCATTTTCTGCTGTAAAAAAGGATTAACTGCATCTAAAATAACACAGATCTCTTCCTAATCTGCTTTAATACGTTATTTAATGCATGATGGGAGACTATTTCCGCATCATTCTGTTTTTCCACAACTTGAGGATGCACACATGAAAGATCTGTTATAATAGACACTCATATGCATAATGCCAGATTAATGTATCCTACCCAGCCACCATAAGAAAATGACAAAATGCCCTAAAACATACCAGAGATGAAGCTGGAAGAAAACTGAAGTGTACGTGCATAGTCATTCTGGAATTCTTAACTGCACAAAGCAGGCACAGAGCTGGCTGGCCTCTTTCCTTGGGGAAGGAAAATCTCAGTTAGACTCCAGTTGCCAGAATAGTTTATAAGCAGTCTGTGCGAGCCCAGCAGGTCCAGCTGGCCAGCAAGGACTGCTGTCGAGACCTGCTCCATAAGCACAGTGATTTCCCAACAGTTTGGGGGGGGTTTGGAGGGAGTTCTGTTGGGTCAATCAGATTGATTAACATTTTATGGGCACATCTTTTGTAAGTGAGGTCGGGAAAAGTACAGTCCAATCTGATCCTGGCTCAAAATAAATGCAAACAGGTTTGCAGTATAAAAAGCTGACTGATTTCCTAAACTTTTTAAAGTTTATAACTCTTTTCAGGTTTTGCTGTTAGCATAGAGAGTGATGGGTGTAATACAGTGAAGAAAGTTAATATCCTAGGCATTTCCAGCACAGTTTAGGGAGTGCACAAAAAACATGTCTGCCCTGGATCAGATCAAAGATCTAAGGTAGCCTACTGTGCTGTCATGGTGGCCAGCAGTGGATGCCTGGCATGAAAACAGCACAAAGGTGGAATAATACCCCCTGGGTATCCTTCTGCAGCTTCCAGCACTATGCAGCTCAGGGATATCTCCAGCCGGAGGCAATACCTTTGTGTTTAATTGTCTTTAATGATTTCCCCCGTTCATTTGAATGATGCCATTTTACATGACTACTGCCCCTCTATGATAGGTTATACAGCTTAATTATGGAGTATGAGAAGATACATTCCCTTTTGTGTTGTTCCAAAATGCTGGATGATAATTTCATTTGATGTAATCTATTTTTGGTATTATGAAAAAAAAAAAAAAAAGAAGAAGAATTTCTTATTCATCCTGTCTGTGCTACTGATTATACAGTTCACTATTATGTTCCTCTGAAATTGGTTTTCCAGGCTCAAAAGTCCTAACCTTTTCGTCTCCCTTTGCATGCAAATTGTTTCAGACTATAGGTCATCTTTATTAGCCTTCATTTTTCTCGCTGAACACTACAATTTTTAAGATGAGATGCCAGAACTGCACACAGTATCTATGGTGCCAAGACACTTTGGACTTTTCCAGTGATATATTCATTATTTCCTTTTTTTCCTTCCCTATTCTGCACCTAATAATTCCTTTATGTTCAGTTAGCATTTTTGGCTGCTTCTAAACTGATATTTTGAAGTCAAACACTAGTGTGGAGGATTTTTTTCTTGCCTTCACATTCCTTCAAGAATGTTGAATATAAACGCATGTTAGTGGCTATTACAGAGTTAGTCCTTGATAGTAACATCGTGACACGAGCCAAAAATGCCACTGGGAAGAGAGTCAAAACCGGATGCTCCCAATTGGGTTGCCTGACTCACTTATCTGTGAAATGTTCCTGTAGAGTGTCTAAAAATACCACAGTGACATCTAAATCTACACAGGAGTAGTTAAATTCTACTATTATTATGGTATCTCCAGTCCTGGAAGGCTCTCTGAAAGGGATTTTTCCCTAGTTTGTCGCTGTGGTTAACTGTCCTGATCTTGACCTGGATTAGTGGTAATGTGTAGACTTTGCCTTGAGAATTGCTTTAAAATATTTTGCCTGACACATCTGTATGAGATTTGAGATTTGCGACTGGACATCAAAGCACTGCTGTAGTTTTGGTGGTCTTGCAAGGTGTCCATGGGGCTTTGGAATACACATCAGCTTTAACGATGAAGGTCAAGTGTGTAAACACAGTTTAAAATTTTGAAGGTCTAAAGGAAGTAAACCAAAATATTTGTTAGAAACACATTTCTAACCTGTAGAGAGTAAGCAATGGAAGAAATCCAAATTTAAATTGCTTGCTTTGTTCCAAAGACTGCAAAATGTTTCACATGTGTTCCTGAACCAAACTCCACAGCTTTGCCCAAACAGACAGTTTGGCACCTAGGGCCCTCCAGCCATCTGCAAAATGAGATGAAACCTTGAGGGGGTTCTTACAAACATTCTCTAGCTGTGGCTTGATCAATATTCTCAAACCCTTTTATGCCTACCTTTAGCTCCCTTGTTGCACGATAAATTCATGTATACTTATCCATACCACAGCACCTGCCATCTGTTAATCCAGATGCTGGGTCTGGACAGTGGAAGCTCTCTGTGCCAGTCAATTGTTCCTTGCTATGTGCTGTGTCTCCTGAAGCCAACTATCATTTGAATATTAGCAGGAGATTTGGATGCTGCTGTTCCTTTTGCCAGTTTGTGGGATCTTTTAGATAAATTATAGAAATATATGCGGAGCTGTTGTGCTCTCTCCAGTATCCCGTTTCACTTTTAGCTTAATGGAAATTGTAACTGATGTTCTTTCTCTTGCACACTTTAAATTAGATATACTGTGCCAGCAGACGCTGGATTTCCCTCCTCTTCGGCAACTCCAGACAATAATTCCAAATGAGAGAATGGGATAAAGTGCTTCCTGAAAATCTGAAGTAATGCTTCCAAATACATCCCTGATGTGAAGCCATTGGCAGGAATGCAGATAGAGCATGGATGAATATTGCTTTGGCCTTCACTGAATCTGTTTCATTTGGTTTTGGCAACGCACTTGAGATTTTTTTTTTATATGAATCCATCAGTCTCTCCACAATCTGAATCCAGTCTGGCTGATCTTATTCAAGTTGTATTTTTTTTTGACATTGATGAAAATTAATTGATCCCTAGACAGGCTGTTGATGCTAATTTATTTCCTGCAGCTGCAAAAAACCCATATCTCAATAGGCAGTTTAAACTGGAATATTCAACCCAAAGGCAGTTTAAGCAGACAGGGACATTTCTTTTTTTCTAGACATTTCTGTCTAGATCTTATCCGGAAGAAGGTATTGCACAATGTGCAGTGGCCAGTAATTTAACTGGAAAATCACTGTGGACATCTCCTGTTACTGACAGGCTTCTTTCCAGCCTCTCTGAAAGCCCTGCTGAAAGTTTTCCTCACTAGACCTGGAATCATGTGCAGAGAAAGATTGGCATTTCTTCCCCAAACTCCTTTTTTTAACATGGAAAGGACACCAAAGGCTTTCAGTTGTTAAATCACTGTTTCATTTAGAATATAAATTAATCAATTAGGGCATCACAATTATTTAAGACATTTTTATAGTTAAAATGGATGAAATATAATAAATCTCCTTGCTGACCACTCTGATCCTCGCGGGTCTGTTTGTTTCCTCTTTTTCATCAAGGGGACATTGCAGAAACCCCTACAGCCTCTTCTGGGTTGCTAAGGAAGTGCCTGGTACTGTGCAATGCCAACTTTCACATAGTTGATGCCTCAGGATTTTAACCTTTATATTTTTCATATCCTGTAATTCTTTAGTGTGTAAATCTAAACTCCATGTAGCCTGTTAGCTACTGTTCTCCCATTTTGTTCAGACAAAACAATTCCTCTCTAGGCCTGAAACTCAAGGACACCTTACTGCTGCTGGCCCTGAGAAATGTAAACAACAATGGGTTAGGGGGGAGCAAACTTGGGGTAAGTGACTTCATTACCTGAAGCTATAATTGGAGGATTAACCCCAATATGCAAATGGAGCAAATTTATAAAAGTGTGAAAATCCATGACCTGTTGTCCATTTTTGGGTGTAGCCCCTGGGGCTCTGACTGCCCAAAGTGTACCTGAAGGCCCTTCAATAAATATACCTGCTTTTTTTCCTCTTAATTTTGTCTAGCCTCTGTTTTTAGGTAGCCCCGTCAAGGCACCATAGTTTGCTGCCAAAGTGATAAGTTCCACTTCTTTCTTTTCACTTGCAATTAAATACTTCTGCTCTTCCCTTTGTGGTGGGTGTAGCAGCAGTTTGGCCACAGGGTAAGATTACAGGCTTGCCTTGCTGCAGCTGCTGCAAAACTAGAAATTTCTGTTTTATTGGATTGGCTTTCTGTGAGATTGGCAGGTGAAGGAGCAGCACCAGATCTTCTGGCAGGAGCAGGCAGGTAACTCAAGCTGAATGGGTACAAGTCTGTTCTCTATTGCAGGCAGCCCCTCACTTCTCTTGGGGGTCTCTCCTGTTACTGCTTCATGCCTTTTTCTCCTTTCTCCCTCTCTCTAAGAGGTCAGTATAACTCTGTGTGCAGTGGCCCACATGAGACAGACCTTGCTCTCTTCCAAGATGCCAAATATAAGAAAAAGCACAGTAAGGAAAAGAAATTAGGTTGTTTCATCAAAAATATATAGGCAAACATATATGTAAAATGCATACATCCAATTTTATGCATTTTAGATGAAAAAGAAGATGAAAATTTGTGTCTGTAGGAACTGCAGTCAGTTGGAAAACATGCATGAGCTACTTTCCATTAGCTTTCCTCTCACTACTGGGATCCATCAGTAACAGTTTGTTTATTCCCTCCAGGACTGAGTAATTTAGCTCCTCTTTTCTCCATCATAGGGCCATTGTTGAAAAAAGGCTGTCTCTTCTATGCTGTACTCCACAGCTCTGAAACAACATCTCGGCAACAGTTCAGATCAAGAAAATGGAATACTGTTAATATAGATCTCTTGTGTTGTATCAGATTTCTAGGATTGTTTTTTTTCCTCAGCTTCCTCTCCCACCCCATTGTGAAAGCTGCTCTGAGCTTTTTGAACTCCTATTCAGTGCTGGGCTGTGTTCTGCTCTGAGGTTTGGCAGAGTGTTAGTAACGGGTGATGTAACTCTTCATTTTTTGTGTATGAGCACACAGAGGAATGCACAGACAAGCACAGATTAATGTTCTTATTCTTATATCCAGGGGAGTTCACTGGAGGGGAAGAAACTCTAGATTTCTTGTCTACTCATAGCTATGAAATAGGACTGCAAATTGTTTTCCTGGGACGTCGAGGTTTTAATCAGTTGCAACTCCACATGGACAAAAAACCCAAAGAACAAACAGCTTATAACATGAAGAGCATAAATTTGTGCATTCAGCAGTTGTATGTGGGATCAAGGAATGCATGTTTCATCCAAACCAGAGTAGAAGTTTGACCCCTTTTTATCAACATATTCCCCAAGCTGTAGCAGTACAGAGCTCATTGTATCTTTTCATGGATTGCTGTTTGCAGTGGAAGTGGGGCCTTGGGCTTCTGCCTTCTGACACTCGACAGGGAACTGGGCCATAAAATAACATGGCTGCACTATGGAATGTTTGGCTTCGTGTAGCCACACTTCTTTCCTCTGAAAGTGAAGGTATGACAAGGGGGAGTGAAAAGGTGGGGCTACTGTGCCTTGCATCCTTGTACGAGCTGGGGTTTGTCCATGGCACAGCCTGTGTCCACCTCAGGGACGCTCTGAATTTATCAGTGAGAAAAGAACGGCAATAAGTCAGGCTAACAGGGCAGCAGGAAGCTGTGTGGGAAATCCGAGCTTGCCAGTTGGAAAATGGAGAGAATAGAAAGCCCCAGGAAATCTCCTACTTCACTTTGCCTAAAGTCATACAGGTCTTGAATCCTGAGATCCAGGATTTTGACCCTTCTGCTGGCAATTTGTTTGTTCTAATCATGAATTTAATGGTTCTTTGAGCCATTTCTCTTGTGTTAATCATCAAATGGCAATAATGCTGTTCAGGTAGTTAAGAGTCTTCTATCCCTGTTTTTATCTCTTCCAGGAGGAGAAGTACTCAAAAAGACAAATTTTATGTTTTTATTCCATTTTATAAAGGATAACTATATATTATCATGGGCTTCAATGTAAAATAAAAGTGATTAAGAAAGAGTTTGTGTACTAAACACTGACTACTTTGCTTAAACTTAACTACAGTTGTCAAAGAGAAAGTCTTGTCTGTGTTCTTTTTCAAAAACTGGTTTTTAATTATCGATGTTGTTGGTTATTGTACACAGAAGAAGAGTGTGACTGCACTTGTCAGCCACTTTTCCTACACAGCGTTATTCCTTTTCAGAAATTATATAAGATTGTAGCCTACTGAGAAATAAATTAAAAAGCACAGAGATTTAGACCTCGAATTGAATTTTCAGTTAATGTTGCAATTGCTCAAAGTTTGTTTTCCTTTTTCAAGCTTAGTAAAAGGTTACTTGGAATATAGCTAATGACAATTTTGAGGGAGTTATAAGAAAATGTGCATGTGTAATACTTGACTTCAAAGTCACATGAAAACGTTGCAATTAAGTTCTGTGAGACTCACTGAACTCTTTGGTTTCTTTATGTGCAGATTAGGGGCCTTACAGGCAGTGTTTGCCTGGCAGGACCACAGATGGGGAGGTAAGGAGAGGAGCTATGGCTCACCTCGAGCAAGGTAAAATCTGCTTCCAGCATGGAGGTGGGGAAAGAGTGACATTTTCTGTTTTCATCAAGAGGAAAGAAGCAGGAAAGGATGAAGAAAGAATAATAAAAAGAGATGGGAAATGGCGTTAGATTTATTCACACTGAAAATAGAGCCTTTGCGAACTGATAAATAATAGCAAGAAAATATTTGAACTTGGGGTTGAGTCAATCTGCTCCGAACTTTAATGAACTTTGAGTTATGTCTCTGTATTGTTAGTGTCTTTTTAATGGAAAATAATAAAAAATTGGAAATATAGGCAAGTTGCATGTTACAATAAACGCAGTAATGAGACTACAAATATACTAAATTGTTGTAATAAACATAAATCTGAAAATGCAAAATAAGTTTCTGAAAGTAGACTATGTTGGCATATCATAAAATGTCTCATTAAAAATTTAGATACTTTGTTTTCTAATTTGTAGTTTCTAAACTTTTTACTGAGACAAACAATAAAGAAAAATTACATTTTCTGTTTGGTCACACAGGCCAGTAAAAGTTTTAGGAAAGTTATTTTATGTAAAAGAGACGGATGGATGGGTTGAATTTATCACACTATAAACTGAAATGGAGATTCATAAAGTACTAATGAGTCTGCGTGTTTCATACCCATCATATTATATTCTGCAGAAAGTGAAGGTTGCATTGTGGGATATTCTCTCCTGCTGGGACCAAATTGACACGACACCCATAAGGAATTGCAGGTTCACCTGTTGATATACTATGGGTTGAGGCCTGAAGAACATATAGACTGCAGTATCCTTTTGAAATGAGAGGGAAGTAAAAAAAGACAATTACATTCAAGGATATTGTAACCCATCCAGGACCTTAGAGCTCTAGAAAGGGATTTTAGCACAAGCACAACACTTTGGGAGAAACAAGGATAAAGTGTGATGGCTATAAAATAATGACTGGGTAATGCAACCCAGAGGCCACTGAAGGTGCAAAAGCTGCTGCATCACTTATTTTGAGCAACACTGCCATCTTTGTTTTTTTCTTTTTATTTTTGTTTTATTTTGTTTTGTTTAATTTTACATTGAAATAGCAGTGATAAGTCATGGCTGAAATAAAGACATTTCTTGCATGTCAAACAAAATGATGTATTGAAAGGTGTGAACTATAACTATGACCATCAGGAGAGCTTTTAGCTTTAAATTTAGCCTTTATGAGATGCATCTGAGATGTGATAATCGTTAATAGTTCAAAAATCTGCTGCAGAGAAAGATGAAAGGATCACTTTGGGCATTCATCTGTCAGATGCTTCAGTTCACAGAAGTAACCTGTGCTGTGCCAGATGCAAGCTAAATTGAGCTAAGTTAATGGTACCTTCCAGGATTGAAAGGTACTGTCTTTTGTGAAATATTCATGGGAAATGTGGAAAATCCCATTTCAAATAATTGAAATCCCTAAAACTAATCATAGAAAAACTTGTGTTTGAAATGACCTTTAAAGACCACCTAGTCCAACACCCCTGCGATGAGCCAGGACACCAAGGAGATCAGGTTGCTCAGATTTCTGTCCTGGAAACCAGAGGAACTACTGCATTATTGTCAAGCACATTTAAGTAGAATCAGGTTAAACCGTCACACAGATATTTCAGATCTGGGGTAGTAGTGTTGCACACACATATCACCCCTGGGACTTTCCGGCCTGCTGCTCTTTGTTCTTCCTGTGCTGCCGCATAGCGCCTGAGCCATTTTCCCCACTCTCTTGGATCTTTATGAAACACAAGATTTCTTCCCTGGGAGTTGTTGACTTGGTAGCTTTTATCAGATTTTACCCCTCTCCAGTCTGTACAAAGTCTACAACTGAGTGACATTCCCCTGAACGTCCCAGAAAAGCAATGTCGGAAAGCAAGATCTTACAAGCTGTTGAATATTTTCTTCTTTGTGTGTACAGTGCAGTTCAAAAGAATATCGCACAGCTTGCATGTGGCTCTCCCTTCTTTGAAGGTCTGTATCAAACCACGAGGCCAGGATGCAGTGATTTTGGTGGCTTTATTTTGTTGGAGGAAGACCAGCAAGGATGAGAAGCATCAAAGGGAGCAGCAGAGCGACAGGACAGCGTGGAATGGCTGGTTAGGCACACATGTTGGTGTTTATCAGCCGTGCATGTGCCATCTGCTGAAGGAAAAGAAGCAGCAAGAGAATAATCATGCCGAGTGGATTTTGCTTCCTCTGCAGAGACTTTTCTGTGAATCTTCCAGGGGAGAGAGGACCTGAAATATCCAATCACATAAGACAGTTACCATCACTGAGAGGTTCTTTCCCTGGCAACGAATACCTGGCATAAAAGTTCTCAAATCACTGACAGACAATTTAAATTAAAGCTTGCAGCTTTAATTAAGAGGACTGAAAGAAGAAAACACAAGTTATGAATTCAAGGATTTTAAGAAAACGTGAGAATTAAAACACATATAGAATATGTACAGTTCTAGCCTGGCCAGCACAAATCTAGCAATAAATAACTTAGAGGAAAATTTGCAGTGGAAAGGGTCAGAGTAAACAAATGGAAAATGAGTCATCTGTTGTTTAAATGCCTATTGATATGATAAGAACTTTGGATTTCGATCAGTAAATGCACCGAAGGAACTTTATATGAACCTGGCTGCATTAAGCTGAATTTTCAAAATGACTCAAATAAAAGATTGGCCAATTTCAGCAATAAACTCCAGCTTCTTTTGGAAATAAGACTTTAATGCTGTGCTATTAATCTTGAAAGCATATTTTTATTCCCCAAATAAAACTAGAAAGAAGGAAAAGAACCTACAATATGAAGAAATTGGATTTGAAGAATTAAATGACTTTGCCAAAAAATGCTGAGTGTGAATATTCTGTGTGTATTTTCCATGTCATCTGAAGGTAACAGACTGCCCAAGGGGCTTTTCTCAGTATCTGCCTTGGCCATCAACTAGAAAGTATAAACCACAAAATTATTCCTATGGGTAAAAACTGACCCATAGTATTTCTTTGTAATCTCGGCATTGTTTTGGGAGTGAAATATAAAACGGAGACACAGTTCTGTATTCTCACATGTGTGAAATCTCAAAGAAGCCTTTTCTATATGCTGCATAAAAACCTCAATACTGTATCGAACATTTACTAGGCGCAGTGCTAAAAGGAGGTCATTTTAGTACATTATTTCTTTCTCAATACCTGTGAGCAGCAGTCTTAGTACAAGTCTTTTATTTGGCTGTTCTACATAGTTCTGCTTTGGCTGGATAGTGATATTAGCTGAAATAAGACTTCTCATCTTCAGCCACTCGTCTGTGGTCAGCTATGTCTTCGTGTTCTGATTTGCAATAGAAAAACATGCAGTTTTTTTTTTAATATCAGAAGATTGACAGGGCTTCAAATATTGATTGCTTAGGACTTCCTTTTGATGTCAAACAAATGATTGATTGCTTGTTCTTCCAATAGAATGCTCTATAGTTTTGAATGATAACGAAATCCTGTGGTCTTTTAAAGAGAGCAAGAGAAATACATTATCTCTCTTTCAGATTAATTTTGCTGGTAAAGGTATAGAAAGGATCTTTGTGGGAATGAATTGAAAAATTAGGGGACTGCTGCAGCTGTCTCTGTTTTCCTTTTCCTTTTCCTTTTCCTTTTCCTTTTCCTTTTCCTTTTCCTTTTCCTTTTCCTTTTCCTTTTCCTTTTCCTTTTCCTTTTCCTTTTCCTTTTCCTTTTCCTTTTCCTTTTCCTTTTCCTTTTCCTTTTCCTTTTCCAACAGCTGCTTTGAATATGAGCAGTGGTCTGTACTCTGCCAAAGCTTTTATGCTTGTAAAGCAGGGAATATTTTTTGTCCTAGTGCTGAATCACATACCTAAGTGATGAGCATAAAGAAACTTGAGAGGGCAGAAAACCAGGTATCTTATAAAAATAGGCTTTTCCAACCGTATACTTTTGTGTATGTGTGTGTATAATTAACTCTAAATCTCATATCCTAGGTTAAATTAGGTCATTCTGAAGCCATCTTCGTATTTTTTAAAAATTTATTTGTGTTTTAATCCTACATGGGAAAATTTTTTGTTGAGAAAGATAAATTGTGCTGTGTTAAAAAACTGGACCAAAACATGACTGATTTAAACAGAAATTTTTGTCATGCTCAAAGAATATTAAACTATCATCTGACAAGCAAGTTACACTAACTTCCCTGGAGCTGACAAATAAATAGGCAATTTACAAATACTATGTGGGATGTACAAGCTAATATCAATTAATATGTTGCCAAGTTAGAATTTTTAATTGTGTTCAGAGTTATTTAATTAACTTTATAAATTTCTGGTAAAAAAGAACTGAAGCATGCAATCCAAAAACACACCAATAAAAAATCTCAATTAGCTGTCACAGAGTTTGGTTGACACATTTAGTGCTGTGGTTGTCAACAAAATTGTAGTTTTAAAAATTAAAACTACTAAAATTTAAAAAAATCCCCAATGTACTCCTGAGCAAAGGAAAACACCTTTTCCAGTCAGAACTGGTCTATACAGCGAATATGACACAAAAGGTACTCTGGAAGAAGGAGTTATGGTCATGGGTCACGACCCCTCTGTGCAACCCTTTTCAATCTTTTTTTCCGTGGTAGGTTTAGGATCGGTTAATTATTGTCATTTGCTGTCCAAGGGCATGGTAAAAAAGGTGATATAGACATTGTTGAGGCTCAAAAGTCAGTCACAGATCTTCTACAACAGACTTTCCAAAAAGGACACCCCAGATGTTCCACTTTATATCTGAGGTAAAGCAAGGAGGTGGCCAAGGGTAAGGAAAGGCATCATCTTTTGCTGTTATAGATGCTGAGTCAGGAGTTGGAGATATTTCATGTGTCCTCCAAGCTGTGATGACTTTCATGAGGCGAAAGAAGGCGGAAATCAAAGCTGTCTAGAGCCAAAAATTTAAGGAATTTATAACACCAGTTAAAATCCCAGTGCTGGACTCTCAGGGACTGGAATTCATCACTCTGTTGTATTGGGTTGTTTGTGTGAGATGAGATGAGGCCAAGAGGCCAATTTTTAATTGAACAACGATTTTCACAAATAATTTTAAGTGACCTTTGCTTTCAGCTTCAGCAGATACAGAAAATACAATGAACCATTGTAGTTTTATTTACACTTTTTTCTTTGGAACCAAACTCCTCATCACCGTCATGAGTAATTGGAAAAATGAAAAATACAAAATTTCAATAAGATAAATCCAGCTTCACATTGCCTCAAAGTATCAGCTGATACCAGGATTGGTACATTTTCTCAGATGCACTTATCCTCACGTGAGTAAGAAAAGCAGAGCTCCCTAGGGCTCAAAAATGGAACTTCCAAATTGGCTGAGCATTCATTTGTAAGTAAATGAGTACAGTCTGGACAGACATTTTCCTTTCACTTTTTCAAGCCCCCCTTTTATTTGTGCCAACCTCGTCTGAATATGGTCTTTCATCATATTCATGAGCTACTCCAGTCCGTCATTTCACTATGGATTGTATTTTCCCTGAGTGATCTGCTGTTAGAGCACAAGTAATCGTCTGCTCTGTGAACAAGACATGAGCTAATTTAGAGGGAAAAGGAAAGGGAACATGGGCTGATTTAAGGGAAAAAGGATCCGTGGTTATTATCCACTGGAACAAGTTGCCCAGAGGTCTTGTGGGGCCTTAATCCTTGGAGATACACAAAACCTGGCTTGACATAGCCCTGAGCATCCTACTCTGAGCAGGGGATGGGACCTGATGGTCTCCCAAGATCCTTTCCCATCTCAACTATTCTGTGAGACTGTGCAGGTCAAACTCCAAAATGTAATTGCAATAATATTGTCTAATTTCAAGATGTAACCAGCCTGTAACTTAATTTCTGATCCACCTGTTTAAGGCATGGGCAAAATCATATTGTAATTGTAATTGAAAAAAGTTAGGTCTGTAACACAAATCATATTTTACAAATACTCTTATTCTTGCAGAAACTCAATTAAATATATATAGTTTAAGAAAAATAAATGGGTGTAATTACCTAGTAGCAGAAAAGAAAGTGCTATCAGGAGATTTTGGTGCAATGTCATTCTTGATTATGTTTATTAAGATTTGTTTACTAAACTTATCTACCTATTTTCTTCTTATCTAATTAAAATTAATTACAAGAGGAGTAATTAGGCTTGCAGTCAGATCTGCTACACTGAGCAGATTATTTACTTGAGTTCTAATTTTACAGCTGCATCTGATTTTGCAGTATTGGATTTTAATATGTGGGTGCTCATCTTCTTGCAGTTTCTAAAATGAAATTACTTGTGTTGTGTGTGATTACTGAGACTTTCAAGAGTCATTTTGGTCAAGAGTGAGATAATTTGCCACTTTACCATGGAAAGACGGAATTTAAGCTGAGGAGATGGCTGTTTTGAGAATATATACTTAGCTTAAGTTACTGGCCTTTCTCTGAATAGTATTGGAATTATCATTTTATGAACATATATATTACCACTGGCTTATGCTGGGCGAATAGAGAAATAGCTGTTCAGTTAAAAAAAAAGACATTTAGCAATTGCAAACATATTGGAATCAGTGGGGATGGGTTCAATATCTTTCATGTAAGGAAATTATGTGCTCATACTAATACAACAGTTTGTTTATGTCTATTTATAAATGTATATTATGTATTTCATTAAAGGTCTTAATGGTTTAAAAATAAGGTGTGGTTTGCCTAAATGAAACAGGTTCAGCATTTTATCTGGAAGACGAAAATGGATGTTTCTATCTCAATAAAATAGAAATTTTCTTACAATCAGAGGTGATAAATAGAAATTAAAAGTCCTGAAAAATCGTAAAAAAGAGGCTGATGTGTAAATTTAATTTACACGTAAATTTAAACATAATAGGAGATATGTTTGGATAAAATTGTTGTGTTGAAAGGAAAAGAATGAAGGAAGTGTTGGATGAGCTGCTCGAGTGCAGCCCAGCAAAGCTCGAGGGAAAGACAGGAGGCTCCATTCTCCCCCCATGTGTTTCCTACTCACTCTGGTTGAGAGACAAAATGCACGGTATGATTACTTTATTAAGAAGTAATTCACTAGTTTAAGAATAAATTGGCCAGTGCCAATGTGCACCAATGATGAAATTAATGGAACACAGCCACTGAGAATAGAAACTGAACTTACTGTCCAGGGGGGCATTTGCTCGATGAACCAATAACACCTGAACACAACCAGCCTATTCCGAAACAGCAACTGGCCTGAGAATGAAAGCAATTAACCAACTTTCGAAAGCAAGATCCACTGCAGTTTATTTATTTCAAATTGCTAAACCGGTTCTTTACAAGCCTTCTGTAACCAAAATACCCATCGTCTATAATTATTGATAAATTCTATTCCTGCTGAAAGGGAGTGCTTTGCTTATCTTTGTTATGGTAGCTCCTTTTTATCTAAGATAAAATGCACAGAAATTTGCTCATGTAAGCTGAAATAGGTTGTTAAGAATTGAAAGAATACAGGGGATGTACCACCTTGTTTATTTGTTGTTGTTGTTGTTGTTGTTGTTGTTGTTTTGCTTTGTTTTTGTTTTCAGGGTTTTTTTTGTATTTTAATATCTAGGTAATGTTGCAATGAAACACAAAGAAATCTAATGAGACTAATCAAAAACTCAGACTAGTATTTCTCCTTGATTGAATTTTCTGATGATTTTATGTAACCAGAACACACTAGGCTCTTTAAAAATGTGATGCACTTTAATAAATGGAGCTGTGGAAATGTAGCACTGATACTGCATATATACTATTCATTAAAAAGCACCAAAAAAGAACCCAAAAGCAAAATGTACTTAAAAAGGCATTCTTTAGTGGTATTATTCCAAGATCGTTTTCTTTTCTTCAATGAATGTCCTACTGCCTTAAGAATGCTCCAAGCATTTTTCAAGTAAGGGTAAAAGGAGAAAATTAAGAGAGAGAGGATGTTGAACAAGCATTTTAATCTATAAAATCTTTATAATAAGTTAAAAAAAACCCCTTAATATAGTGCTTTAGATGTATACCTAGGAACTATTACTTATATGAGCAAAAGTCTTTTTCTCTGAGAAAAAATGAGAAAATTTTAGCTAAAGTCAGCATCATTCATCTGAAAATCATTTTTGCATATCTTCAAATACACAAAATCTATAGCTTTCTTTTCTTTAAACAGAAAAGAAGAACAAAGAGAGGATGCCATCAAGGGAGTTTTCTGACATTCTTGCTGAGTTATTTTGCCTCTTAACTGTTGAATGGTGCTCTTCTTAAATGGAAATTCCTGCATGACTCTGGTTTTTCAGGAGTTTTTTCAAATATGCTTAACCTTCTCTTAGAAAATTTGAAAACAGCAAGATTTGGTAAGAGTTCCAGACCAAACTTTTTAAATAAAAAAAGAAATTTCAGCTCCATGGAAATAAATTCAGCAAGAGATTCTGCTGAGATTTCACTGAGAGTTTAATGTCCAAATCTTTTAATCTCAAAAAATTAATAGCTTTTAGATAATAGCTTTTTTGTCTAAATGCCCTATTTTCTTGATTGCCTTCAAAATTTAACTAATTTCTAACTAAATTAAGCACAGCTTACTTCCTTAGGGGTTTTTAATATGTGAGTGAAAAGTTATGGAGACCTCATATTCCACAGGAGGGAGCCTCTCTCCCACTGAGCTTGAAGCAGGTCTTAGGCATAGCATATTTCTCTCTTTTAAAACCTGTGTAAAAAGACAGTGACCTGTACAGAAAGTTACAGCATGTTGGAGTAACTTCTACAAAAAAAAAAAAAGAAGAGGACAACCCCACCCCTTCTTAGTTATAAATGAAACTTTGGGATAAACAAAACTTATGCCATTGAAATATTTGAAATATAAAAACCACTGAAGTAATTTGAAAAGATGCCATTGAAATTTGAATCCTCCTGTAAATTTTGCACTGAAAACTGTTTCTTTTTTCATAAGTTGATAATTTCGTAGGAAGCTGAAATAAGTTTACAATATACATTTTCAGAAACAAGAAGCTGTTTTAGAACACTACAAAATCGAAAGGTCTTCAAAATTCTTCAGGAGTGGCTTTTATAGAACAATTTTCAAATTCAATAACGAGCCTTGCTGAAAAGGGTAGATTTTTAATTGTACACATTAAAGTAGTGCCTGAGCTAAGCATGATAAAAACACACAGGGTGAGTTTATTATACTGGCAGAGATTGTGGCAGCCCTGGACAGCTGATGTGCATTTGGAAGGATGAAGCTAAATGGACTTCTTGTCCTGCAAGCTGTTCAGGAAATTAAACTTACAAAGAATGGAGGTTAACTAGCTAGGCCACTCAGGAAACAGGGAGAAGATTAAACTAAATCTTAACAAAGACAAGTGACAGCAGCCTCCACATCAAACTGTAAGCTATGCTCGGTTCTTCCCACAGGACAGGACAGCAGGCTTTGGAAGGCTGGTTCTCGCAACCCCAACTCAGGATCTTCGTTTCCCATGCAGGAGCTTTTATTTGAACTTTCACAAATGCTTTGTATTTCCTTCACCAGCAAACTTCTAAGGAAGTTTGAATGCAGGAAACATATTTCGGATTATCCCTTGAGGATGCTTCAGGCCTCTGACAGACTTGTGGATTTTTAAGAACAGATTGAATTGCTGTTCTCTCCAGTCATTTCACACTCTCTTTTTTTTACGTATTGCAGCTCCTGGGCCCTGCTATCTGCTTGCAGGTGATCTCAAGACAGCCACCCCCGCAGAATGGTAAACAGGACTCATGTTCTCACCTGATACCCACCTGAGTGAGGCCTTGGCTGTGTATTTGTGGTAGTTGTGAATGAAGTAACAATCTCGGATTGTCTGAGTTTTGCTGATCACAAATGCATTTTAATGAACGCCATTGCTGACATAGTGTCCAAACGCATGACTCCTGCATCTGCTGCAGTGCTAGACAGTTTAAGCACAGCTAGCAAACAATATCTTTTCTCCATCCTGCTGTCTCAAGTCACATATTTTACCAGAATAATTATGGGTTACTGGGTGATCTAGCTGGATACTGTGTTTCTGGCAGGTAGTGGTAACAAGTGCGACATTGAGCTAACTGCAAGAGTCCTTGAAGGACTGACTTCTTATCAATATTTCAAATGCAGCCTGGATAATCACAGCTTGCTGAGTGTTCCTGAAAGGAACCATCCAAGGAGTCATCAGGGAGCTGATCCACCCCGACCAAGTATAAGAGTATGGAGATTGACCACACCACGCTTCTGTAACCTAAAACAGACACAGACCACAGGTTCAGTTTAAGTGAAGAAAGAGTGGTCTGGAAGTAATCTATGCCTGTAAAACTTGTGTCTGTCTTATCAAAATGCCCAAACATTTGTGCCAGCATGACCACAAATGTCTTCTTCAGCTTCATGAAGTTACTCTTTGTCCTATCACTTACTCTTCATTAGGAACTGTAGTGATAGAACAAGGAGTACTGGGTACAAACGGAAAGCGAGGAAATTAGATTGGACATTAGGAAGAAATTTTTTACTGTGAGGGTGTTGAAATGCTGGAACAGGTTGCCCAGGGAGGTTGTGGATGTGACTCTGTTCCCACCAAGAGCACTGCAGACTCTGGGTCTCCTCCTCTTCCCACAGACGGAAAAAGTCTACTTTGTCAGGGGCTCTCAGCACGTGCAGACCCTATGCAGTACAAAGGAAGTCTAAAGACTTCTAAAGACATGATGACTAAAGACGTCTGATTCTCAAGCTCCTTTAAGTTACATATCTTGTTTCTCTAGTGTAGTGCATGTGAAATCTTACAGAGGGGTGATGAAATCATAATGATTTTTGCATAATCTGGGTATTCGTAGTGCCTAATCAGTCTGCACAGTAGCAGACTGGCCAAAATGAAAAGAGTTTCTTTTATCACATGATGGGGCGACAAAAAAATTTGGGAGAGTAAGTCCTTATTACTGTTGTTGCTACTAGTAGTACTATCAATATTAATATTATCATTACAACAACAATTATTATTCTAATAAACAACTGTAACAAAACCAATAGTAAAACTCCAGAAAAGTTTTTTTCATGTTTCCTTTGAAAAGATCTTTCCCAGGAAAAAATGAACCAAAAAGGAAATGTTTCTCAAAATCCATGAACAGGTTGAAAAAGGCTTCTTGTGATGATAATCCCATCATAACTTTAACTCTTGCAGACTCAAGATACTTGCTATTTTATATTGTGCTCAAAAATGCCAGGCATAGAAATACGATACTTTGGAAACTTTATACACTTACAAACATGGACTTTAATGAACTCACAGTTCCTTTCCTGTTGAAATGGGAACTAACACCAAATAATCCCTTTAGGGATTACTTAAAATGTCTCATAGCAGCAGGAAGTCCTAAGTGAGAAAATCTGTTACAAGAAAAATGATAAATAAAATGCCACCTTTTTTTGTGTTCTCTGCTGTACTCACGAGTGCAATGTGATTGTTCCCAGAGCTAGGTTGGTCATCCAGAACTCTGTGCACGGGTGAAACAAGAGCAGCACAGCTGAAATGTTGCTTAAGTGCCAGTGAGTTGCTGTGGAGCTCACATCTAGTTCCCTCATTCCCTACAGAATAAGGAGTGAATGGCTTTTGTCCCCAGACAACTCAGATTTCCTCAGGAATGAAGCAGATCTCCTCATTAACAAGGAAAAATCTGGTAAAAATTCTGCCTGAGAACCTTTCTCCTCTGGATTTTTAGCATATGTTCTCTCTGCATCAGGGATAGGGAGTAAGTGGTTCAAAGAGGTAAAGTGTCCTGGCAGAGGTTTCGAAGAAGATCACTGCTGGAATGGGAAAAACCACACGCATTCCTGTAAGCTGTTCCAGACAAAGTCACCATCTCACAAATATTTTAAAGATTTAATAAGATTTTTCAGAAGCCATCTGAATACTGAAAGTGAAAGAGATGCTGCTTCATATTTTATGAGATATTTTTCAACCGTAGTGATAAAATTTTAAATGCTATGTCATCTTTTTTTTTCTGCTAGAACCACTGACAAAATAATTGTTTTACAGCATTCTTAGACTCGGGATCCATTTAATAATGTGGGGAAGTGAATAAAAAATACAAGACAAACAGCAACTGAATACTGTTTGTTTCTCATTGAAAATTTCCCAGGAGGGCCATGCACAGAAGATTGGTTTCAACCCTTTATACTTTTGCATGTTAGCTCCAGTCAGAAATGAAAAAGTATATATTTAAAACATATCTATTAGAAAATATTATCTGAACACACACTAAGATCTGTTATTTTTACAACTCCATTGTTTTGTTTTCATTCTTTAAAGACTGGACAAACTGAAATATTTTATCCAAGTGCTCCTACCTTCTTTGGTTGAAACTAAAGGTGATGAATATATCAAAATAACACCTATTTTTTTTTTTCCCCAAGGGAAAGGCTAATACAGAACAGAATGGACAGAATTTTGCTGAATACAGTCACCTCTAGTTAACTCATCTGTTTCTCTAGCTCCATCAACAATTCCTGCTTGGGTCTCATCACCTCTTCTATTTCATTCTACAAAATGACCTTCCACACTTCCTTTTTGATATCCATCTCTTCTTACCTAAGCTCAAATTTGTTGTATTTATAGCAAGCTAAGAATTTGGATGAGATTGTTTTCTAGTGCTACATTTGCTTTTAACAGGTCTGTTAAAATTGCCCTTTACTTTGTGTGCCCTTTGTATGCCCATGTATTGCCCTTTAATTTTTCTTCTAACATTTTCTATAACATTAGGAGAGATTCCAAGATGAGTTATTAAGTCAGGGGGCCGATCAGAAGTGCTCATGGAAAGGACAGATTTATTGAGAATATCAACAGGGTCTGCTTGAAATAGAAATACTTAAGGGCCCAATTTCTGTCTCAAAACCACTCAGTCTTCATTGTATTTTAACAGATCATTAGGAAAACTGAGCTGTTATACTTTTAAAAATGAAAGAGGATGACTTGTATTGAAACAAAAGTGATGATGTCCTGGTTTTGACAGAAATAAATTATATTATTAACAGATCCGTGGGCTGTCTGCATTCAGCAGTCAGATGAATTGACAGTGTGAGCTGCTTCTATAGCATATAAGTGTTTTTGAAAATATGGATGGCCAGAGTGAGAAAAACCAAATTGTTGTTTAGAGATTCGAAACAAATGTTATTAGTACTGTGTAAACTACAATGCAGTGAAGTCAGCTGATACAGGAAACTCTTTGTTTCCATGTTGATTTCATTTTCGTAACAAGAAATACGTTAATAACTGTATAGATCATCTAAATTAGTTTAATTTCAACAAAATTGATTCCAAAATGATAACAAAACAGAAAATGGAATTCTATTTTGCACGCTGATTAGCCTTATAAAATGATTAGTCTTACTTTTGAACTAAATATGCTTACTTGTAGAGGTGTTTCTGAAGCAGAGGTTTAAGCACAGATGGGTTATGATTATATATCTTGTTTTATAACAATAACCGTAACTGAAATTTCAGATTTTCTGCATGTACTATATTGTTAACCTTATGTAAAATTCAGTCCCTGTATTGTCACCAAGGCTGTCTCTCAGAAGATAAACACACATGGAATAATTAAAGTAAATCCAAAATCTATCACAAATGTAAAATTATCAAACTTGGTGCTCTGAAGTACAAATCTGTCTCTGATAAACAATGTTTTAGTTAGTGCTGACCTTGACCAAAACAATGCTTATATAGTCTCAAGGACTTTTCTGTTCCTCCTAGTGTCCCAAAAGTGAGTAGGCACAAAACCTGAGTGATGCCTGGCTGCCTGCTAGGGCTAAACCATGACAGTGAGCACTGATTCAGCTACACTGAAATACAAGGGATGTTCTAGAGGGTTTGAAGCTGATGTCAAAATGTAGAACATTAAAGGGATAAGTGGCTCATTATAGTTAATTTGATACAGTGTCAGTTAAAATAATGGAATGGTTTCATAACAAATTTAGGTAAAAATAGTATAATTAATGTCGATCGATATGAAATTATGAACAACTGATCTCGTGTGACTCAAGTAACTTGGTATCTTTTATTATGACTTATTTCATAGAAATAATTATGTCTGTTCCCTATACCAGGGCTTCTGCAGGGTTATGTGACCTGGTTAGATCAAGGAACATGAATAATACAAAATCGATGTAGCACATATCAAGTGGTTGCCCAAGTCAGATACACCAAACTTTAATTGTTTATGGAGAATTTATCTCCTAGGCAGCTCCAGTGAGTCTTGGAATGAGAAGTTTTTAAAAGAAATCTGAAAACACTATTGCTTTACTCTTTGGCAACTGAAAATTCCAGGTATTCTTAGAAAAATAAAACAGGCAAGTCTGCAAGCAATTTCAGCCACTTCATAATCCGAGTCCATTAAAAAAAATTGTTATCCATAAATCCACTCTTTGGGATATTAAGATAATAGGTTGCAAAAATCTACAGAAGAAAGATTAAAGGCTAAGATGTTGTCTAGATGCCAAGTTCCCTTGGGCAGCACCCCTTTAAAGGAGGAACATGGATGATCTGCTCAATGCAAAACATTTTGGTTTTCTTCCCAGGCTGGCTGTGATGAGAACTGACAGTGATGAGATACTTTGACAGAGATGTGCTACCTGTGGACTTGGACCTTTCTGGTGTAGTAGTATGAGTACTATGCAGACAATGGAGATTTGTGCTCTGATAACAGTTTCTGAAAACAGACTTCTTGGCTCTGTCTTATTATTTATCTGGAAGTAGGAGAAAGAATTTTGGCATCTCAGATTCTTATTTCAGCTTCAATAGAAATAAAATGCACATGGATGGGTTTGAAGAACCCAAGCTGCTTACTAGGAATACACCGATTTATGAGGAAGAAACTACTTTAGTAGCTGTGATTTATTTCCCGTTTTAGATATTTGTGTGTCGGGTGTAGAAATTAACTGGAGGTATTCATTAAACACTTTTATTTCATGAGAGCAGCAGTCTAGGGCTGTGTACCTGTATTTATGGATCCAGTGACTGCTTAGATATCTTTGTTTCTCTCTGCTGACTGTATGGGACCTCCGCAAAAATGAAGACATAAGCCTTATAGATGGCTGAGTTGAACAAGATGAAGCCTACACCAGCTGGTGATTTCCTAGCAAGGCACAGCCAGCATCCAGACACGCTGAAGAGCCAAACTGGAAATCACTGAAGGCCCAGGCTGCCTGGCGTGTTGAAATATTCAGCTTCTTACAGAGTAGGATTGTAGCTGCTCGGGAAACAGTAACAGAAAGAAAAGAATAACTGAAGCATCTCTGGCAGGTAAGGGGAGGACCTGCTACACCTCAAGAGCTCCTGGTGTGCTTAATTCTGAAGAGATGAGTAATTACTTTCCTCTTCAGCAAGGTACTGAAGCACACATTTAGCGTTAACATCAGCGCTGGCCAATGCACTATCAGACAATTTGCATGATGCTGGGTAAGTGGCTTGATACTTTGCTAAATCATGGCCACAGGGCAAGAGACAATTCCCACTTTACATACCGTGCTGCTAATAGCTTTTCTGATCTCTCTAATGGAGTTCTGAGGGCACAAAACACATTAAATTAGAAAAAAATAATAACAACGCACTTAGTGCGGCAGTATTATATCTTTGCATGATGGAATTCCTGTAAAAGGGCAGCTAATCAGTTTATTTACTTCCAGAAAAAAAGATTTTTTCCTAACAAAACCAAAACCCAGCCCCACGAAACACTCAGGTACAATTTAATCCGATCACTGTGTAGGAGTACACAAACAGCTCACAGCTGGACCAAATAAGGCACTGCCACACTCACTTCGTAAATGATGCTACCATATAGAAGAGATGTTATTAAAAGGCAATAAGAGCAAGAGGAGCTAGTTAAATAGATGAGACTTTGTCCCTTGTCCCTTTACCCCAGGTTAACCATCCATCATAAGGTGAAGAAGATACACTGACCTTGCTGGAGCCTATGAGCAGATTGCCATTGATTGCAACAGTACCATGGCATAAAGTTGTATCTCATTAATATTTCTGAGCAAAAACTGACACGAGGATTATTGACAGACTGCCAGAGGCTAAGCAGAACTCTATCTTACTCCACTCAAATACTAGTCTCTGTAATGGAGATGTTTGTTAGAAAAGAGGGAGAATAGAGTTTAACTAACTGAAAAGGTACATTACTGTGTAAGTTTTCCTATAAAGGATAACTTTTAACTAACTATGAAGGTATGTTACTATGTTGATTTTGTTATGAAGTTGTTATTTCTGGCCCTCTTAATATTGTCATTTGTATTACCACTGAAAATACCATAAACATAAATCCGTGAGTGAGGTTATAAAAGGTGTGCCTGAGCTAAACTAAGTGTCAGTAAGAAAATACAGTGAACACTATTAAAACCAGATGAAGACAGTGCAAATTAAACAAAGCCCCTACTTTATTCAAGATACACACCAGCAAGGATGTGTAAAATTATTAAAGCAAGCCTGATGATGTTCACTGAAGTATAAAGCTGTGTGTGTTATTCCTGGTTCTTGCCTTAAATACCCAGTTTTAAATTATTTTCAGTACTGGATCATTTCTTCCCTGCAAAGCTGTAAATCTGGGCAGCAGTCTCACTACCTCCAGCAGCTCATCCTCCCGGGCAGCCGGGTCAGCTGCCGGTCAGCGGAGCTTTTCTTGTCTTCCCCTTCCCTGCAGTCCTCTGTGCCTGGGCCTGCTGCAGATACTGAGCAAAACACTGGCATGTTGCCACTGCTGGGGAAAGGAAAACACACATGGTAAACTATTGGGAGCTTAAATAACTGCCAAAGCAAAACCCAGATTCAGGCATTTATTTTTCAAGGCTTTTCATTAGGGTTTAGTTTTGTGTTAACCATCCAGAAAATAAATCTTTGGAATAAGCAATCAGTCATTTCCCTGCTGTACTCAGCCCAGATGAGAGACGACATATGTTTGTTCTTCATTTCTCTTTGATCTAACTTGCTCTTTCCTTCAAAAGCCCACCTTGAAAAGTCAAGTAGCAAATGAGTGGTTGGACATTTAATGACTGTGCCTCTCATCTGTCACTGCTGCTAATTTTGTGTGACAGAGTCTTGTTAAAGTTTGACCAGCCTCTGTATGGGTAGTTTCATTATTAGTGAGAAACTTAAAATCAGGGTTCTCAGAAGGTGGTAGTGTTATTGCATCATGTGTTTATTGCCTAACACGATTTCAAAGTTTTTTTTTTGACAGTACTACCAATAATTTTCATGGTAAAGACATCTTGGTAGTGGGTCTGCCTGTTAGAGCTGCACAGACACTACTGAGAGTGAAACAGGCTTTTGAGGGGTTTGGGAACTCCACAGGGGAGCTGTTCTTTCTGTAGCCAATGTCACATCTGAAAACTGTTCAAACTAAAACCTCCGGTGCTCTGTGTCTCAATGTCAAGCTGGCTTACCCCCTTCTACAGCAGCTTAAAGATTTTTCCAGCCTTAAAGAATCTTGTTTGGGTACAGAAGACCTACATGATACTCAGTCCCATGCCTTGAATCAATATTTGTTGTGGAAAGTTTATCTGGAGGTTAGATGTTGTTTTGAAGTAGTTTTTAAGAGCTGGTCAGGGCCTGCAGTGCTAGGAACAATCTGGATGGAGCTGGATTAATGGGCTGAGCACAGGAGAGACGTTCAGTCACAATGTACCAAATATCATCATCTGAGCACTGGTTGTGCATAGAGTAATATTTCTGCACAGGTGATCTGGCTTTCAAGTCTTGTAGATTTAATCTTCAATTCCAGTTTATATTTAAAATGTCAGCTGAATTTTATTGGTATGCGGGAAACACTTAATCTTACTCTTTTATCACGGAGAACACATTGCTGGTGATTTAGGGCTTAGTTAGCTTGTAAGAATTGCTTTATGTTGCTGAAGATTATCGGCCATGTTCAGTCAGCCTAAATTCCACCTTAGCCTCTAAATCTAGTGCTTCTGACAGGCTGGATATTGAAGGCTCCTAATTCAATGCCTTTCACCCTGTGAGTTACTTTGTCCACAGAAGCAGGTGAAATTTAGGCTTTCAAAATATTCCCCTTTCTTCTTTAAAACCGGAAAGAGAGAGAGAGGGGCGCAGTCTCTATAAATATGTTTCTTGTAATCTGTGCCTCCAACAAGAATAATTGTGTCCATGTAGTGGTACAAAGAAATCACTTGCGGATCTTCAAAAGAAGCTTTTTCAAGAGGAGTGAGAGGGCTAAGATAGATGAAAGCTAAAAAAAAAAATAAAAGGCTTTCTGTTCCAGACCTCTAGAGGTTACCAAGAAAATGTGATAACAGTTACTTTCTTGGAGTAGGGGGCAAAATGAGTTTCTGCTAATACAGCTCTTCTAAAGAAAAGTTTTTGGGAAATTGTGGTCCATCAGAGCTGCTCAGAAATGCAGGGTCGGTTTGAAAGTCACTGCTCAGGGGAATTTGTATGCCTGAAGCTACACTGAGTGGCTTTTACTGTGATGTGGTTCTCAGAGATGTTGTCCATTCCTGGAAACAGAAGCAGAATTTTACAGCGGTACCAAGACACCTGAAAATGAAAAGACTTTGTTGGTGTTACAAAGCATGGTATAGACAGGATTTCAATTTCTTAGATCACTTGCATATCACTGTATAAATTCAGTTACAACAACATTTCTTTGCAGTACTGAAAAATCACACAGGAAGGCCCTTACTCCTAATTTTCTAAGATGTTTCATATGAGCTTGTGTTAGTAATGAAGAGAGACTTTGCTGGAAGTTTGTAAAGAAAATTTCGTTTTGCATAGATAAGTTTGGAAAAAACACAAGAAGACAGGCTGCTAGATGTCAGATGAGGAGAAGCAGTAGGTGTCTGAGTCATCTTCCAGAGTTTGTCCTTAGGTAACCTCAAAAATGCTTCTAGTTTTCTAAGAAAAGGGCTATGAAGATGTCATTGCTCAGTTTGAGGAAGATATTTTAAATTCTAAACAAAATACTTTATTACTTCCATGAAAAAGTCTGAAAAACGCAAAAAGAATATTTTCATCAAAAATGGCATGTGATCCAGTTTTAAAATTAGATATACACTAGAAAAACTTCACTGAAAGGAAAAAAGGTCCCAAGCCTTATTACAGGAGGTCTTCCAGTGCTCTTTTCTCTCCTTAATCTCTTTCTCTAAGAAGCAGAATATATGAACTGGCACATCAAATTGCAGTGTGGGTAGGAGAGACACATTGGGCTACTATGTAGTAGACCCATGTTCAGAAATGACACTGAGAGCTTCACAACCTTTCTGGAAGAGCAAACTGTCTCAGTCAGGGCACAGACAGTGGGACATGGACCTACTCTGAGTGCCTGGCCATCCTTCCACCTCCCTCCCATGACTCGGTTTCATTGCCAAGGGAAACCAGGTGGAACTGGAATTACATGACTTCTTCGGGCTTCCTTCCTTCCCAGATACGTGGGCTAGGCTCTAGGAAGAATGGCAGCAAATGATTTTCCTCTTCATGGCAAACAGTGCAGGGCAGCTTGTGCTAGAAGGGTCACTTCTGGCTGATCTCTTGTGGACCTTGGAGGATGATACAGAAGACAGGATTTTGTCTCAAGAACATACCAGACCACAGAGAAAACACACTTCAGCAGGTACTTGAACAGAAATAAGGATTTTCTGGTGTATGTTTCTTGCTTCTGCTTCTTTTCAGTGGCCAGATTACAGAACTTCATTTTCTGTTAACTACAATAACTGTAAGTGCCTGATTGAAAACCTGGCACTGTAGCAAACCCGAGGAATTGAGAAGACTGCACATTTCTCCCTTTTAAATCTAGTGAAGGAAGAAACAAAAAGGCAAGGGCATAAATGTAAGAAATGTGGGGGAGCATAAGACAAGTTTTGAATAAAAGTAGATCCTTATTTGCAAATCTGTGAAAGGGAAACAATTTGATTCAACGGGTACCTTGGTGTGCGCAGCATGGTTTAAACCAAAATGAATTGGTCCAGAACTGAAGCCTTCCAAAGTTAAATACCACTTTTGTAGGGATTAAAACCTGTCCAGTAAGCAGAAATAATGACAGGTTTAGAGCCTGGGAACCATGTCCATTGCCAAAGCACCGTGAATAGGACTTGTATGTAAAAGATATTTTTCATCGTCACTCTTTCCACTGGCAGTGAAATCCTTCCACTTTGAATTCCTTTTTGACAGTAGTCAGACAAATAATGCAGAACTCAACATGTCCAGTACAAAGGGATTTATTTAATGAGAAGATAGCAAAAGGAACTTCCAGGGCTTAAATAGGAACTACCAGGGCTGTGTCATCTTAAATAGGTAAATTTTAGGGTACATTTAATGCTGAGATGTGTACCAAATGATTTTTAATACCTCCTTCTCCCCAGGTGTGAGTAATTTCATCGGGAGCCCATTCTCTTTGCTGTGAATCGTACAGTGCAAAAGATAACATGTTATTCCCTCCTGCTGCCGTCTTGCAATTACCTTTACTAATTTGGGATCACTGAAGTAATACATTTCATGTGAATCACAGTTGCTTAATTACTATACTGCAGTGAGATAAACCAGCCCAAATGGAGACCTTTTCTTCTTCTTTTTCTGGACAGACAAGGAAAGCAAAGACTTAAAATCCACTGAGGTTGGAGGGATGCTATCTATTGATTCCAGTGCCTGCTGAAGTTAATAAAAGCTGTGGAAGTTATGCAGCCAATACGGGGGCTTTTGCAAACCTCACTAAGCATCTGCCTGCATCTTTAAATGTCAGATACTGTTATAAATGTGGTTGTCAGGGATCTGCCCAAGATAACATGGGAAAAACACAGGGTACCAAATCTCAGTTCTCTTGTATTTCAAGTTAGTGCTTTAAAAACCTCTTCTCCTTTAATACCTGCAGATTTCAGTACAGTTGTACTGGTACAGACAGGCATTTAAGATATTAAAAAAAAAAATCTTGATTTAAGCAGTAGTTGGACATGAGGTACGAAAAAGTTTTTTGGTGATTAAGCATCATGATATCATGTAATTTTTCAGGCACAGAAGCTTTGCATTGCCTTGGTAACAGGTAGCTCTCAATTGCTTTCAGCCAATTAAATGACTTCTTAATTTTCAGTCAGTTTCCATTGTTGGGCTGATAATATGATTTGAAATCAGCTTTGTGACTACACAGTAGTTGAAAGTAGTCGGTATTGAAAGTAGTTGGTATCACTTAAAACAAGTCTGCGAAAAACACTCTATGGAGGTGTCTGATTAAAAAATTTGAGATGACTTCTCCTTTGGTTGCAATCAGAACAGTATGAAATCTGTTGCTGGGTGGTGAGAAGGAAAGAGATGCTGCTGAATGTCCTGTAGAAATGCTTTATGTTCTATGCCTGGATGCAAGTTTGTTTGGGGACATATTAGGAGGGAGCCTGCTCAGGTTTTCTTTTTGAGTTTTAACAGTTAAACTAAATGTTTTAACTTCCAGATCTGCATAACTGTGAGAAAGAAGAAACAGCCAAAATGAGCTGTGTTCTGAGGTCTGGAGGTTAATGAACATAAATATGTATATATGTGCTCCGTGTACAGGTGGAGGGCTGAGGAAATTGGCTGGGGAAGTTGAGGTTAGAAAGCAACCGTTATAAATTGATTTTGGGTAGCTGATTTAGTTCAATTAGTTCCCCACTGCCATGCTCTTGTCAATAGAGCGCTGTAAGTCAATCCCAGCCTGCCCTTTTCCACCCAAACCCATCCACTGTGAGGAAATGTGTGCAGCCCTTCATGGCAGGGTGTGGTGTGTAACCAGACACGGGTAGGAAAGCAGCAGGTGTACAGACCACGCGTGGGAATGCAGGACTGTATGCTCTCTGTTCTGGGTTTTAGGTGCGTAGAAGTTTCATTCTGGAGAAAACATCACTAGCACCATTCAGTTGAAAAAATTCCACAAAAGTAAGGGAAAAAAAAATAAGGATGAAACTACAGTATTCTGTACAGCAGAGGTGGAAAATCACAAACTTAATTCATATTTACAACGAGCATAAACGTCTAATACATTAGAGTTGTGTCCTAAAATTGGAACACAGACCTATCTCCCTTGCCAACAAAAATACCTGAATGATTAATTAGTGATAAAAGGTAAAACAGAACCACGTCCTAGCTCTAAATGAGTAATTTCTGTCTGACCAAGACTATAGATTTCACAGTATAACTGTTTTGATTTGCATAGCATTAGAAATTACACATATTCAAAATATTTTCCTGGAATTCAAAGACCTTTTTCCTATTTGTTTTAAAACTAATTCCAATTCTTCTCTGATAAAGTAATTAGGGAAAACTTAAATTTTATTAGATCTCTCTCAGATTAAATTATCACAGCTCCTTGCTAAGATAATTACTTAGGTACTATGTGTTATAAATTAAATAAATTAGCATTGCATCAGAGAATTTATTATTTTTTTTTCTGAAGTGTGGCTTTGGCTATATTGTAACTATTTTACTGTGTTAAGAACAATAAAATATGCATTGTTTGGGTTTTTAATAATGCTTTGCGAGCTCAATTACTTGAAATGTTCATAAAATACAAAGGATTTATTGTAGTAAAGCTTCTACCTCTATTCACGTGAGATCATACTTCCAAGCACAGAGACTTACCTTATATCACCGGTATGTCTTCAGCATTGGCCTTAGAGAGCTCTGCTGCTGTTTATGATATAAAATTAATTGCCTTATATGCAGGTATCTTTCCTAACTTTTCTGTGTATGCTTAAAAATATTGATGGATACTTCTTTGTGCCCTCAAAGATAGAGATATTAATAAGTATATTAGGAAGTTTAAATACTTTTTCTACTGTGTATATTCACGGTTTCACTTTAGCTTTTCAATTTGGTATACTACAGACCTCTAAAACCAATAAATAAAAGAAGGAATATTTTGGATAGCAAGTGTCCTAAAATAGGAAGGAACAATTTATTACCTAAATTAGCTTAAAATAGACAAACCCATAAAATGACATTCACATTTTTGGTTTTTCAATTTTTTTCAATATAAATTTTTGCTTACACCTCAGAAATACGTACATGCTGCTGTCCCAATCTGGCAAAGCACTTAAGTACATGTTTAAGCTTCAGGGATGCTCTTTGATATCTAAGTGTATGCATTAATAATTGACTGCACGTGCTATAAGAGCCTAGACCACTTATAACCAGCCTGCAATTTGTTTCATCTAATTTGTCCACTTGTGTTCATGGTAACAAGTCTGCAAAGACTGACTGAATGGACAACACCTGCTGGAAAGGATTAAACCTCTAAGATGCGCCTTGGCAGGACTGGTGCTCTGTCATCAGCAATAGCGTGAGACCCAGAGTGCAGCAGCTCAGAAGTGGTCCTTTCCTTTTCACAGATGAATTGGAAAAAATTCCAGACTCTCAGACCTTACACACTGATCTGTTTGGCATTCATTTACACTGTCATTGTAGACCTTTTGTTAGTCAGAGGTTGGAATCTAGAGGGATTAATTTTGTACAGAAAATGAACATTTGGTGGAGTCAAGTATTGCGTGTAGCTCTGCACTTTCACAAAGAGCAGACCTGGAATCTTCCTGCTCTGTTCAGACAAAAGCAAAACCATTTACATGCTTACACTTTCAAGGCTGTGCCAAAAGCTTGGTTCAAAAGTTTTTTCTCTTTTCTTTTTGTGAGTGCAGCTCATTCTTTCTTCTTGACCCTCTGCTTTCTCTGTTCTCACTCTGACTGATGCATACAGGGAAATCTCTCTACTCAGATAAACCCTTCACAGATCTCTATGTTGGATTTTGGGTGTTATTGTGTCAGCTAATTAGAGTAGGTTCAGCCTTGTGTGAAAATTTTTATAATAGAAACAAAATGGATTTTAAAATGAGGAAAGTGAGCAGGAGGGTTAGGGGAAGGCAGGGTATGGTCTGACACCCACAAACATCCTACACCGATGCTGATTTGTCCTGCTTTAAACTGCCTCTCAAGCTACTCAGTTCTAGAGGAGAAATTTATTTTTCTCTTTTTTTTTTAACAGTCAAAAGTAAGATCATCTGTTACACTTACCACTTTCAAAACTTACAGCTTGTTTATCTCAAGCTGTAAAGCTACCTCATAGTCTATAAACACATTTCTTCATCATTGTTTTCTCTTTTGCGCTTATCTCTGTTAATCAACTGCTCCTTATGTAACACAGACTGTAATGAAAATACATGACACAAACTGCTCCAAGCCACAGATCATGAACCTCTCGTCTTGCACTTTCCAGTCAAGAAGCATTTTGTTTAAATTATGTGCATTGTGTTCATTCTGCCTTCAATTAGAGTAACCAGGTAAGGTAATTGGGCACCTAGCAAATGTGGCAGCTGCAGGCAAATAATCATAGCTCCAGCACCTGCTGCCATGGCAACTGATGTGTTTACAGTCACAAAAGTACACAATTTCTTCCTTCACAGTAGAGGAAAAAACGATTCAGAGTTACAAGGAAAGAGCTCACAAGGATAAATGTTTAAGCAAGTGGTTGGAAGAAACAGTGATTGTTCTTTGGAGTGAAAACATAGGGAGTGAAAAGTACAGTAAGGAGCTGTTATCAGACAACAATTAAACATCATCTTCAACTCCTGAACTCAGTGTGAAGACGCAACTCTTAGAGGCAGATCTCATTCCCTTTAAAACAAATTCCTCAAGAGAAAGGGGAGGCAGGTGGGATTCCAGAAGTTAGTGCTTCAGCACTGCTTCTGCAGATGTGGCTCCAGTGCCACTGCAGAGGCATCATGTTTACAGAATATTTTGCAATGACTCCTATTTTAGAAGTTAAAAAACTATTCCTTCAAAGATACCATGTAAAAAAATATGATTGCTACCATCTTTGGCTGCGAACTCATACATCTGCTGCATCTACTTGTGTGTTGCCAAGTGGCAGAGAGAGATGTGGGTGGAAGTTTAGGGCCTGAGCTATGTGCATACAGGGAAATTGAAAGACCTTTTACCTTTCCTTGCCTTCCCAACAACTCAGCATCCTCTGCTTCTCCTCCAGTAAATCCAAGGCAGCCAGTACATAAGCACTATTATCACTTTCATGCCCACACGTACTCTAAATTTAAATAGAAGACAGACTTGACCATGCTGGGAATTTATAGCAAAGGTGTGTCTGATCATGTGGGCGGTTTAGGAAAAACAACTATGAAACCAGCACAGATGAAATTGTAGGAAAACTGGTCAGAGGTAGCAGAGTTGACCTTGCTTAAATTCTCATGTGGAAAACGTGGGCATAAGAGAGCCTTAAGCTCTAGAAATATATCTGTCATATTCTTTCGAAAGATGGTGCTCTGAATGAGTGTCTCATAAATAAACATTGAGAAATGCCAGTCCTGTGTTTCTCAGACTTCTCTTTTCATTCTGTGAGCTGCTCATCCTAATGAACACTTATTCCCCTGCACTGTGGCTCTTGGTTGACTCAGAACACATTCCAGTCACTAGAGTAACATACCCGGAACAAATAATTTATAAGCACTTCCTCAAGCACGGAAGTCTGGACTGATGAAATATGCAGTTAAGATACTTCTGACATTCTGTAATGAGCAGTGAATCTTGACAGAAGAAAATGTAACAGTGCAGCTGAAGTTGAATACGTCTGCTCCTCATTACCCCGAATTGTTCAAGCTTGGAGAATCACATAAATTATGGTTGGACCAAATTTGGCAGTTCTGAACCAGGACAGGTGACTCATTGTCTGCTTATGACTGCAGCTTACCCCAAAGTTATAAAAGAAGCAGAGCTGTTAGGGTTGCAAAGTTCTGCATCCTCACCTGATAAAGGAGGAAGAAATTATATGTCCTCTCCATTTGGCTACCATTTAGCGGGATTCTGAGGGAAGATGTTAAAATGTCTTGCTTTAGGACTGTGATTTATGATTCAAGCAATGAGAGCTGGTATTGCAATGAGATCCCCTTTACTCATATGCAAATTCACGTATGTCAGTGGATCTGTGCTGGGGCATCGGTCTCTCCCTGCGGACATTTCATTGCCAGATTGTGTTTTAAATGTTCTGATTTGTTTCTTCAGATAAAAAGTTCTGTTATGGCCAAACAGATGAAGTACTTCAATAGTGTTAAGCACATCAGGATTTAGCTCAGCAGAAGTTACCCCTGGCTCTGCCTTAGGTGGTCTAGGTGATGTGGTGCATGCTTTTTCTTTCTCTGTCTCTTTTTCAGATTTTCCATGTATGATATGCCACTGATCTACTTAATATTGCTTAGGAATACTACATGCGCTGCAAAAGTTTTTGATTTTTTTGGTCCAAATTATCTGTAATTTTCAGATTATAATGATATTACCTAATTACTTTTAGATTTAATTTCTGGTATCAAAGATGCTTGGCTGTAACCCTTTAGAAGAGCTGTGACAGGCTTGCCTGAGTGATTGCTCATAAAATGTCAGTTACACAGAAGTGCCACCAAATGAAAATGTTAGATGTGGTAACCCACATAAAGGTAATAGAAGATATTAATATATATCTACCAAAAAGACTTCATTGATGTTTTAATCACTTTGTAAAAAGATTCTTTTGATACAGTTTTTTTTTTTTTAATCACTTTGAGCATATTCAGTCACTTCTCACTTGAAATGCACTATTTCAGTGCAGTCTCAGTGGGAATAGTGTCACAAAGACGTACAAAAGAGTTTTATGTTAATTAGGAGGACTGAATCCGATACCTGACTTAGGGAAAAACTTCTGATGGGCTAATAAAAATTTCTTATTCTTCCTTAATACATGAAGGACACCAGAGTAATATGAAAAAAGGCCCTATGAATTATAGACTAATTTGCTCCTTCAAGATGTAAACATTTTGCAAACGGTATGACTTTACCAATTTCATTTTGGAACAGAAAAATTGTGGCAATCTTAAAAAGTTTTCTTCCGAAGTTTTCTAGATAAAATTTGTCTGTAATTTCTATATAATTTTTATTTCATAGAACAGTATTCTAAAGCAAAGTAAAAACAAGACAACAGTGAAAAATGTTACTTGACAATGTATTTTCTTGTTTTGAATTTTATGTTTCAAATTTCATGCATAAATTATTAGTATGTCACTTTTTAAAGAGTTTCACTTTTGCCCAAAGGACTTATGGCTTATTCTTCAATTTGTTGGCCACTTAAGGTAGTGTAATACAGGCTACAGAAATAAAGGATAGAAGAGACATTTGATTTTTGATATTCATTTGAACATATTTTTTGCATAAGCTAGCAAAACCTGAAGTAAGTTTTTTTAAGAAATCAATCTTATAACCAGTATGAGAAGATGATCTTTTGTGTGCCTGTATTTGAGGAGTACAGTCCCTGCCAGAACAGGGGTGCAAGCTACTGCTGAAGCATTCTGAACATACACCGAAGCTTCCACAAGATCAAATGAAACATGAAGCAGATCAGTGAAAAAAAATTAACAGTGTGGCTTTTTGATCAGAACATACGTAATTTATTGAAATACGCAGTGGATTTTTGTGAATTTTCAGGATGTCTTTTTTCATGATATGTATCATTTGTGAATCTGTGTTGACACAGAGTGCCAGTGTGGGAGAGGACCTCCAGAAGAAAAACCAAAAACATAAACCCACTAACACTTGCACTGAAGTCTTTTCAGCTATAGGAACCAGCCTCCTCTCTTCCAGCCCCAGCTCAGTTACTCAAAGCATATTGGATCAAACAGGACATTTGTGTCACTCCAGACTCAGATTAGCGATACAGACAAGCTCAACAAGTGATGCATACCTAATTATGTTATAATTGAATCATACATCAATATCTTGTGCTGTCAGTGCTCAATGTAATCTCAGTCAACACAATTCTAATCATTTAAATGACAACAGTGAAGATACTATGAAAGCAATACAATTTCACTGTATGGCTATGCTCAATGTTCTCACAAACAAATTTTCGCAGTAAATGGATCAAGGAAGGGACAGGAGCTCTGCCCTTGGTCAGCACTTGGGTAAGGGTGTGCAAATCCCCTTCTTGCCCCAAAGTGTTTAGGAAGGCGAAAGGATGGGTTTATTTCAGGTAAAGTTAAAGCAAAGAACAACAAAACCGACCATTCTTTCCCCATCCCCCAGCAACTGCAGTCTGAGCTTTTATTTCTGCTTTTGTTAGATTCAAAGGTCTTATCAATAGTTTACTAATATTACTGTAGGCAGGCTAATGGGATCCAAGTTTAATTAAGGACTATGTTTAATTTGGTTTGTTTATCATAACTTAAAAAATAAACAACAAACCCCAAACAACCAAGAAAAGTAAGGCAGCCGTTCATCAAACATGTTCCTATTAAAAGTGGCATTTGCCCTACATCTGGAAAGGGCAAAGGACTTCGCAATACCGAAATATGGCTTTCTGAGTCGCTGCTGGAAATGACCTTTCCAAATCCTTGTATCCCTGTTGCGTCCTGAAGTTTTCTTCCTTCTCTTACCTTTGAAAGGCTGTTCCCCCTCAGGATAAGTCAGGGTACATCTCCTCTATGGTCACAAGCGTGTGGGCCTTTTTCATAGCTCCCCTTTTGACCTTTTCCTGTGAGGTTACACTGGAACTCCTTATTATAAGACTCCAAAAGGCTCAGGAGACCAGAAATAAATGGAAAATGTTTTTTAGAGAAACAGGGACAGATGGCCAAAGCATAGCAGCTGCATTTGGTTGTCTCCATCCCTGGTGAAGGGCCTTGGCAGCCCCTTGGATATAGCTGGCTCTATACAGAGCCAGAGCCCTCACAGGTATTCCCAGGGGACCTCTAGCTGCAACAACACCTCAGGGCACCGCTAGTGAAGTCTTTTTGTCGGTCATTCTGCTGAGAAGTCCTATTCACAGTTCCATATACAGTATTTCTAAGCTCATGGCTACCCTGTGCAGCTCAGTTAATATTTGGAATCTGCTTTCTGAGAGAAAGTCTGCAGGATGGAGTCACTGTCACTGCCATTCACTGATGCACAGGGACCAGCAAGTGCAATTGAGGTTAATTGACCACCCAGGCGCTGTGGTCTTTGATTCACACCACATGACAGAAGGATTAAAAATCGGCTGAGATAGTGTCCAGAGCACAGAAAGGAAACAACTCGGTTCTGCAGAGGAGCTTAAAATCTTCTTGGGAACATTTTGAAATTTTTATACTTTAAAGCATCAGAAGGCACAAGAAAGGCTGTTTCTATCTGAGCTTTCTTTTTTTTTTTTGTTGTAACAGGAGCTAGTGTATCACTTGGAAAACATGAAGGTTTTGTCTTAGAGGAATGTAGCATCTCAGCTGAGGATAAATTCAGAAAATGGAGCAATTTCATTTGCTGTCAAAGTGTCCTACATGAAAGATTATGTACTTTTTTTCATGTTTGTAGAAGCAAATGTATTTTCCATATTTTGACAGTTGTTAGCAAAAAAAGAAGTCTTAAGATTGTTGTTCTAGAAGTAATGTTAACATTATTTTATGAGATGTTCTGTTTGCAACCTAACGTTTGACAACCCATCAGAATTGCAAAACTTTCTCTTCACACAACATAGTCTTATGATAAAACAATTGGTAGCTTTGATGCTCTTGCCAAAACTACACCCTCATTTGCTCCAGAAGGTGATGATGCTTTGATTTTTAGGGAAAGTGTCTTAATTTTTTGAGTAAATATTGCCATTGTAGTTACTTGCATATCATCATCCATAAGAGCATAAAATTGAACTTGTACAGCTGGACCTGCCTGGGGGAACAACAAGAATTGCCCAAAATTCTCCCTAGAGTTCTCTGGGTTATAAAGGTGAGACCTCTGAGGTCTCTTTAGTTGTGAAAGTGGTTCAAAGTTCTGCAAATCACCAAATTTTAAGCTGTTCGACTGCTGCAAACCAGTTCACTGTGCCATCTATGCATGTGACTGTTTGGGGGTTCTCAGACCCCTTAGGGTCTCAGGGAATAAAAAAATTAAGCTGTTCCCACAGGCACACCACTAATACCCAGAGACTCCACAATCAAATCTCGTAACCGCAGCTCACTTCCAGCCCTTGCCACAGAGTCACTGCTGGACTCCTGCTTTGGGGGGGGTGAAATTATCTGAAGCCTGTAATTTCCTTCAAGTGTGTGGTAACTCTTGCTGGCATTAGTGGGAGGTAGTAGAAAATACAACCACCTAAGATGACTATACTCAAGTCATAGGGATAATTTACACTGTCAAGAAAAGGACTGCAACCTGCCCAAGGTCAGGCTGACTGGGCAAGAAAAGATCTCCAAGAGCTTAGCTGCTCTTTCAGTCAAGTGTTGCCCACTTGCTTAGTGCCAGCATTTCAGAGACAGTTCCAGACAAATGTAAATGTCCTGCAGGCATGTGTTTATTTGAATTTTCATCTCTTCATCTCTATAACATGCTTTGAATCTCTCTGCGGGCTATTAATATGTGTGGGGATGTCACTTAAACTACAATAAACCAAAAGTCTGTGGCTTAAGGAAATGGTTATTTGTGCAGGGAAGGCAAGGACTGACTGGCTTTTGACACTGATCGCCTTCCTTGTGGCTAAAAACAATCCCTAAAAAAAATGGCACATGGATGTGGGAAATATAAGAGCCTATCTTTCCTTTGCTTCTACTGTAGCTACTGAAAATATGAGGAAAATTATTGACCAGTCACCCCGAGTTTTCTTATTGTTAGAGAGGTAAAAACTACCCTTAAATATGCTGTTGTTAAAAATGCTGTTGTCGGTGTGATGAATAAGATGGGGCACAAAAGGGGTCATTTGGCACCGAGTGAGAGTGGAGGCTCTCGCAGATTTGCTTTTCCCAGCTTAGAAAGACACTCATGGCTCTAACTTGCTCATATTAAGCACAGCTACTTTCCTGTTGGTCCCTTGGCTTTTATTATCCATTACTTCAGCTCTAACAGTTCTTGCCTGCCTTTTATTTTGACAGACTGCATTGCTTGGATACTAATACTGTATTTCTTTTGAATTTAATCTGCCAAAATGGATCAAAGCTGTTTTCTTGAGTACAATTTCTTTCTCAAACCAAGGACATTTGGCCTTTACGACAAGCTGTATAGGTTACAAACATTTTAGAGATTGTAACTTTGTTATGGGGAAGGGACATAAAACAGTCAGGTTTGAAATATTTACAGCTGAAGGGACTGCAGAATGGGTAATCAGCTTTCTACCAGAATTGGATATAAGATCAAATTATAGAGATGTTAAATAGGATCCTTTATGGTGCTAGAAAATTTCCTGCTGCTTTCTGAGACTGGACTTTGCTTTCCTCTGTGGCAGACTTCTTCTATCTTGTGTTCTTTCACATTTCTGAAGTGTAAATGACTTGTGGATGGCCCAACAAATTCTAAGTTAAATTACATCCAGTGCTGCACCGAGGCGTATTACTCAATGCTTTCTATCCATCACCTTTGAATTTATAGCAGCTTTGTCCATCCATTTGAGGGCTGAAGCCTTCTGTTCTTGGCATGTTTCTTAGAGGTTTTCTGGAGAGATTGATCAAAAACCAATTTGTTTACTTTTAAGAATGAAGTATAAACATAGGTTGTTTTTTTCCAATTATTTTGAACAGCAATGGTTCTTCAAATATTAAGGTAAGAAATGTGCAGTTTAACAAGGTCAAGCTGCAGCAGTTTCCTTCATCCTTACTATGCAAATCCATTCAAAGTTGTTGATAATCACCTGTTGATAGTCTTCAGAAATACAGAGAGATAACACAACTGTATTTTATATATTTCTTCATCTTGCTTAGTTTATTGAACCCTCTTTAAATTCTTGCATCTGAGCAAAATGAATTTTCCTCTTACAGATGCTATTTTTACTTGTCATAATAATTTTTACCATAAGGAAAGAGCATTGTTTGGAAAGCAAGGAGAAAATGTAACATTCTCAATTGTGAATGTAACATTTCTAAATGTGACATTTAAATTAAGTCAAAATTTTGCAGAATAAGTGTACTTCTCCTTACACTTATAGCTGAACTTCAGGTTGAAATATATTACTTGCTCAAATTCTTTTGGAAACTAAAACTACAGATGAGCTGGACTGTACTGAACAAGACCTTGAAAATATAGATATCAGTTCTCCATGATGAGCAAATTTTACAGTTATTGAAATAATCTATCATTATTATTGCTGCTAATGAAACACCAAGATTTCATCAAGTCTTCAAAGTAGTCATTTAATATAATATTGTATAGCATTTCATTATTACAAAACTGTTCAGACCTTCTGAGGAAGATGGAAAATGTTTTTTCCTTTGTTTTGTTTTGATTTTTTAAAATTAATTAATGAATCAAGTTAAATTCAGCATGGACAAAAAAGTCACCTTGACCAACAAAATCCATTTAATATCTCTGTCCATTCTCTGTGTTCTACGTATCTGGCATTGATTTATGAGAAGAGCTTGCAGAGAGCTGTTGCTAGGGGACAGAGCTTTTGCAGGTCCCCATTAAAGCAATATTCCTGAAGAAGAAAAGTAATTTACATGTTTCAAGAGTGGCCTACCAAAAAAAAATTTAATCAAGCCCAAATAAGTTATAAAAGGGAACAAGCATAATCTATATGAGTAAAAACCCTTGTTCCAGAGACAAATAAAAGAGCACAGGTCACACACTGATCTAGATGCTACTCCTTTGCACCCTGGCAGACAATGTTGGTGATTTTTTATTTTATTACATTCCTTCCACTTTATACTTCATAACCAAGATCAGAACATTTGGAATCAATTTTACCTACCATATACATTCACTACTTCCATTTAACAGCATAACTTTGATGTTAACCCAACTGCCAGTCTCCAGGGTAAAAGCCATAGGAGGGAAGAAAACTGTCAAGACCACGTCTTCTTGTTCCCCAAGTAGCCAAATGCTTTCTGAATTGTTGCCCTGGAGGGGAGTCTGCCCTGCTGGGAAGAAGCACCCCTGTGATGAGAATGTGTTTTTGTAGCTCTTTATGTCCAACTCTTTAGTTCCTCTTGTTTGTTTTGGTTTCTTTGGTTTTTTTTTGGTTGTTTTTTTTTTTTTTTTTTAACTTCTACATGCATATAAATGCATCTGAAACCTTTCTTTTATGTAGCTTTTATATAACTTATAGTTTAAACAGAAAATGTGGATAGCTGACTGTGAAAACTCCTCAAATTTTCCTCCCTCCCTGTTTCTAAAAGCTTATTTTTGCAGGACTTAGAGGTTCCTTTCTTTCTTTCTTTCTTTCTTTCTTTCTTTCTTTCTTTCTTTCTTTCTTTCTTTCTTTCTTTCTTTCTTTCTTTCTTTCTTTCTTTTTTCCTTCCTTCCTTCCTTCCTTCCTTCCTTCCTTCCTTCTTTTCATTGATGAGGCTGTTTTTCTGTGCATATTGCTCAGAATTCATGGCTTTTGCCAGAATTAGCACTGCACTGAGAACAACCTTTTCTCCTTGACTAGATGACCATCAAATTGATGTGAAAATGCTCACCCTTGATGGGATGAACGCATATGATCACATAAATCATTCCCTGTTTTCTTAAGTGGCTTGAGCAAGTATGTGACCAACATGATTCTTCCTTTCTTACTTTTGTACATAATCAGGGGAGATTAGATTAAAACAGCTCTGGAAACTGTATTTTCAGCTAATGGTTGGACAAAGCAATGCTAGTGACTCTAGCATCTCAACGTGGCATTCAAACCCCAGAATAATAAAAAACGCTTGGCAGAGGCTGCAATGAAGTCCACATTGCATCATACACAACAAAATCTATCTCAGCAAAGGTTTTTGTAGAAAGAAAGTGAAATATATCACGGATTATTTGTTGTGTGATATAGCAAGAATAAGGGAAGGTCCCAGATGGCTTCATGATCCTGTTTTCTTAGGCTGCCTTGCTATGCACACACACAGACAGTTCCCTTCCCACACGATCTTAACTATATAGCAAAACCGAAAGATAAAAGTGGGAAAGGGATTTCTAACAAAACCTACAAAGTAAACCTTTAGCAGAGCTAAAAATTGGACCTAACCTTCCTACATCTTGGTTCAACTGAAGATTGAATGTGTACAGCTAATTACTGCTAATTTACTTTTGATGTGCCTTCTGACTGCACTAACACCTTTGTGCATTTAAGGAACTTACAGAAACTAAAAGAAAAGTAAAAATGGAATGTCTTTGGGCAAACAGTGTACAGACATCAGTTAAAGACCTAATGTTCCCTGTCAGAATGAGCTGAGTATGACACCACATTTCTCTGCTAGGACATGGTGAGCATGGTATTGTACATTGTGTGTGACTGCTGCCATTTGCCATCAGTAGCTTTCAATGTCTGACACAAATCTTTTCATATCACTTTCAGAAACAGTTTGCAGGAACACCAGTTCAGTACGACCCCATATTGTCAATTTATGGGTCAGCAGCTTTAGATCTTTACAGTCTTAGCGGAGGGAAGCAGTGAGCTTTTTCTAAGAATTACATTTTGGGAAAGGGGAGGAGTGAGGGTTTCTTCCATTCTCCCACTGCAAAGCAAACACAAAACTATTCATCTGAACCAGTATCAGCACTTCCAGATTCTACAGATACCACTATTTCTATTTCAAACTGAAACTAAATGATAAGAATAGCAGTTCAGGTCTGACACCAGTGTGGCACCCACCTTCCTTCCCCTACTGCCCAAAGACCCACTGACTCTTTACTACAAGGGCATAAAGCAGTGCCCACCAAGGCAGCAGGAAGGTGTCAGTGCTGATTTCTGTGACCAGGGCATTCCAGCAATAGCCAGAGTGCCACTGCTATGGAAAAATACTTGTGGAGGTGAAGAAAATGGGAGCTGGAGAGGTGAGGGGATAAGAACACAAGCTCCAAAACCACTGTTAAAGTTGTCATCTTAATCAGCCCAATAGCTTAAAAGTATGGAACAACTAAAAGCTATGCATTGGGGCGGCAGTTTGTATTTCCATCATTTCCCCCACAGCACGCCCTGCAGCCTGCCTTGCTCCATGAGGTTCTGAGCTCATGGAGAAGCAGAGACTTTGCAAATGTCTGCTCAGAATAAAGAGGTTACTCACAAAGCTTTTACCGGTTCCTGCCTGTTTATCAGAAGTGGGATAGCCATGTTCATGGAGTTGCACAAATAAGCATTTCTTGCCAGCTGGGTAAGGAAATGCCAGCTATTTAAACGAATAAATCCAAGCTGTTTCATAAATAAGAATGAATACAATGGAATTACACAAGTATAAGGATAAAATAAGAAAACTTAAAAACTATATGAGTTCCAAGTAGCAAGGGACATGGCAAGCAATACAATTTTCAGTGAATACATTAAAAATAAGAAGGAAAAGGAGAAAGAGATTGAACAAAATGTTCTACAGAGAAAAAGAATAATTTTCTTCCATCACATTAAACAGAAATTAATTATTTTCTTTAATCTTCATGGAAAAGGTAAATTGTGCTGGATACTTTAACATACTCATTTTAACAAATCACTTGGAATTCAGGCTGGAGTAGAGAAGAGAACAGTTCAGGGAATATTTATGTAAAATTGTTACAGTAAAATTCTCAGAATTTGATGAAATTCATCCTAAGAAAAGAGCCAAAATAATCTCTGAATGATTATCTCCTGCAAGCTGCAGACAGGAAAGGTCCTAGAAAACTAAGAAAAACAAAACCTTTCATAACTTTTTTTAAGAGGACCAAGGAATTATAAACCAAACAGTCTGATTTAAGTTCCTGGAAACAATATGAAACAAATTATTGAAGTAAATTTAAGTATCTACAAAATATAAAGGTTGTAACATTAGCCAACAAGGAACTGCCAAGAAAGGATCATATCAATTTTTTCTGATTACCTTCTTTGAGAATGGTGGCAGCCTAGTGTAGAAAGGAAAAAGCAGTAGATGTAGATGTAAATTAACTCTGATAGTATTCTTAGACATTTTTTCCACATAAGAATGTTATAAGTTGAAGAAATACAGCATGCATGTACTTGCCTTTGGGTAGCTATAAAAGTAGTTGAAAACTTCATAACTAGTGAAACCACATCAAACATGGAGGACATGCTGAATAAATCCCCTTAAGAACTGGCATTTGGTCAAATTCTACTTGGTATCTTCATGAAAAATCTGAATAGTAGAATGGGGACTATACCTTTTAATTTATGGCTTGTGCAACGATGGGAAAATACTAAAAATGCTTGTGGCACTTTGGAGAGTTGCTCAGAAACCTGAAAGGTTGCAGCCAAGTATTTATGAACCAAAGTTCTCCTGTGCCTAAGAAAAATAGCAAATTTGAAAAGAAATTTGAAACTGGATATTTTTCCTTAAAGAAAGGAAACAGTATAGTGGAAAAAGATATAGTAGGAAAGTATTTTTAATTTTAGATTCATGAGGCAAAAGTTTGTATAGAAAACATCTAGTTACACTCCTCACCTAACTCCAGAGAAGCCTTGGACTGTATAAGATATCTGCTTGGGAACTGCATTTTCAAGGCAAAGAAAAAGTAAAGAGAATCCAGCAGTGTGAATTATGGATTTAGAAAGCACAACCTAGGAGGGCCCTGGCTCACTGAGAGGTGGTAGAGGGTGACTTGATCACATGTAGTTGCAGTATCAACGATCACCAAATGTTTTCCAAGGACTGAAGAAATCAATTTATCTTTCACTGGATGCAAAAGTTTAGGAAACCTGGGAGGATGATGAAGCGTAAGACTGGATAACCTGAAAGTACAGAGAATTTGCTTTTATGAGAAATTTTTAAGATCAGGGTACAGTACAAATTATGAAGGGTGTTCAAGGCCTGTATGATCTTGGTTTTGGTGGAGACATTACTTTAAACGATTCCTGAGGTACACTTTGAGTCTAGCAACTACAAAAAAAAATGTCTGAAAAGAAGTTAGAGAGGATTCATTGCTACTCATCTGATAGAACCAATGCTGAAGGAGAGAAAAAATATCAATCTGAGGACAAGAATATGACCTTTTTAGGTGTGGACTAACACTGTTTTATGAAGGAGCACAATAATCTCTTTTTAATGTTAAACATGCCAGCTTTCAGAACCTATTGGTTCTTGCCACTTCCTGTCGTGTAATTATTTTGCAATCTTTAAAAACTGTTACACAACTAGAGGATATTATGCTTTTGTCTTGATTTTATAAAAGCAAGAATATTTTGAGTATTCCATTAAAAAGCTCTGAAGACAATACATTTTTGACTTTCTTTACAATTTTCCACATTAAATTCTCATGTGGTAATTTTCTGACATTTGGAATAACTAAATTAATTTGTAGGAGTGAGAATTCAGGTTCAGAGTGCTGGGGTGATGGAGAAGAAGGGGTAAGACAATTTACCCTATATTTGAATGCCAGCTCACAAGCTGCTGTTTTGTCTTGTCAGAAACAAAAACCAGTAATGAGCTGAATGTATTAATTCAATTTATATGATTGAATAATCTTTGGCTGTCAAGTTATATGCTTTGTGAAAGCCTGAATGTGGATTGTCAAATTGTCCATCCAGGAATAAAAAAGCCTTTTACTTACAATGGGCTAATGATTGTTTGACAATTTAATTATACAGGAGTTCTGAAGAGGAAATGGGGTATGGAGGCAAGTCTGCTTATCCACGCTGAAGTTTACTGCTTTGAGCTGAATCTGAAGACACAGTATACTGCACACAAGACAGGTTTCTCACTCCACACATTCTAAACAGCTTGTTGGATGGATACAGAAAAGGGGACACTGCTAAAATTTGGTCTGAAGCGAAACTGACAGAGCTTTGCTCCTATACCTGACACTGGACTCTACAAAGCTTTGGACCTATCTTGTCAGTTATGGTTCCTTTTGAAAACCAATGGCTTTTATTTGCTATAACCATATTCATGCTTTGTCCATGTAAACTTTCAATTAGTTGGTCGCCATCCCACATTTCATCTGTATGGTGTCTCATTTTAAAACCAGGGTCCTGGTCCAGACTTTCTGTGGCCAGAGTCTTGTGTGTTTCTCTTGGGCATCTGAAGAGTGAGATGCATCTTCCAGATCCTCAGGATAGCTCAGGAGATGGCTATACAAGCTGTAATACAATACAAGCAATGAGGAAGAACTCTTGTGATCAACATGACTAGGAAAGTTTGGTCTTAAACAGTAGGGCTGAGGAGATGAAAATATCTGGAAAATTATTCATCAATCACTTCAAAACTTCTCTAGCTTGTTTGCTAAACTGATAGACTTGTGAAGCGCCAATTTTAAAGGAAGCTTTTTTTACAATAGGGTATATCACGTATTCGGTGTCTCTGAGCTCAGATCAACTCAGTTCATGCAAAACAATTATCAGACACTAAATTCTCCTTTATGATGACTTGAACTAGATTTAAACCAGTGACCTAGAGAGGACAGTGTTGCTAAGGTGCTGTTTGTTTCCCTCTCGGTGATTTTCCTTCTTCACAAAGAGCAAGGAGCTGAAAAAGTTTGAAATCAAACATTTAACCCAACTGTCCTTAGACACAAACAATTCCATTGCCTTTGAAATGAACATAGTCTTCCTTTGCTTTACAGTTTGAACATAGAAACACAGTGAACATTAAGCTTTTTTCCAAAACACAATATTTTTTGATCATAAAGGACAGTGCAGAGACTGAAGTCCGTTTCTGTTAAAAACAGGCACATCTCCACACGTCTTGTTAGCACTGATAACTTCCAGATGGCACTACTGACTCTCATAGTCTGGCTGGCTGTGTCTGGGAATCCATAGCACAAGATGGAGAAAATGTCTATTAGCACCTGTGGTACAGCTGAGACAGGTACTGAGAACATCAGGGAAAGGGATCAGTTCTGCACTGCATTCCTTTGCTTGAGATTCGTGTTTTAGCATAGAGTTTAAATCACATCCAGGTGCTCTAATGTGTTCCCAAAACATGAAAGCCATTTCTAAATCAGTTTGGATAACATGCCTAATAATAGTGTAATAAAAATTGAAAAATGCTAAGTGCTACTGTGTGATCTGAAAAGCCAGGTTCGTTGTTTTAACTTAAATTAGACTGCTTCTTCAAATAAAATAACCCTGAAAAAGAGGGTCATTTTTACTGGCTGAAAAGTAAAATTTTCTAGACAATGGCATCAGAGGATTCCATGCATTGTATTGTCTCTGGGCTTCTTCAGGTGATATATTAGATTAATATTTGTGTTGCCTTTGTCGTCATACAGTCCTTACTGACTACAGCCATATTGTAGATGTTACTAACATTAGAAAAAAGACTCGTTCTTCCTTTAGAAACACAAAGAGAATTGAGCTCCATAGAATTTATGAAAGTTATTTATATTTTCCTGCTGTGTATTAACATTCTCAAGTCGTCATGCGTGTTTTTCTCCAGATGTGCTTTCTAAAGTATGTGACTGGACTGCACTTCTTTGGATGACTTTTTACTTGTACTATCCCTTAGAAACCGGTCCTCAGTTTTCATAGATTCACAGAAGGGCTGAGGTTGAAGAGGCCTCTAGAGGTCCATCTTCCCTAAATCCCTGCTTGAGCAGAGCCACCTAGAGCAGGTTGCACAGGATCATATCCAGGTGGCTTTTGAATATCTCCAAGTGTAGGGACTCCACAGTCTCTGAGCAACCTCCCTTCCTTTGTGCCATTAGCAAATGTGCTGAGGGTCTGGCCTGTCCCATCATCCAGACCATTAATGAAGATGTTAAACAGGTTGTAGTTATTAATAAAGCCAACAAAATTGGTTTCTTCCTAATCAAGCTGTAGCTGGGCAAGCAAAATGTATAGATTCTCCTGTTAGAAGGGTGCTGCTATAAGTCTGCTAGGAAAAACAGTGATCATTTTGTGTATTTCTTTTTAGGATTCATGAGACATAATGATGGAGCAGAGAAGACAATTTGCTTTTAATTGAATTCTCCTTTCTCCCAAACCAATTTTGAGTCTTGTTTGGAATCACACAGAAATCTGTTGCTCTACACAAAAAAGGGAATCTTGGGAATCAAAAGTGTTCCAAAATAAAGCTAATTATGCAACACTTTTTAACGAGTTCTTTTTGATGAATAAGTGGTGCCTCTTGGGCTAGATGGCAGGCATTTTGTCTTGAGCTAGACCTTGTTCATGGGTTTCATGAATAGTATTAAGTTGCTTTCCCCCCCCCCCCCAGAAATTCCTAGATCTAGCCTTTGTATAACCACGAAAGAACCAAGTCAGAATACAAATTGGTAGTTAGATAGCTCTTCTTCTCATTTCTATAGATCTGTCGTATAAATCGTAGTCTAGATAAATATAGTTTGGACTAAAATATAGTCCTATAGTCTAGGACTCATCCAAATTGAATTATCCATAGCTAAGTGTTGTGGGTTTTTTTGCTGTTAACTTTTATACTTCAGTCTTTCTTACCTTTTCTGATTAAAAAAATCTTTTATCCTATTAGCTTTGATGATTTTAGAATGGATCTATTTTCTTCCGGTAAAAAAGTGTGAAACTTGAGTACACTGTATTCTGTACACTGTGCAGAAAGGAAATAGACACAAAGTTTAAGGAAAAAATATTTTTTTCCTTTTCTGCTTCTACTGTCAGCTCCAAACCAAGAATCAAATGTTGCTTCCTAAAAAAAGCTTAAAAGTTTTCTCAATTTTTTTTCAACAAGACAAAAAGAGACTCTGTCCAACATGCACATTTGTGTTCAGATAACTACATAAATATGTTCAAATCCTTGTCATGGTTAGACAATTTCATTGAAGTGGTCTACCTGTCATTCAATGTTTCACTTTATGACATGAAAAACATTCAAAGGAAAACCCAGAAAATAAGAAAAAACACTGTAAAGGCAAAGTGTATTTTTTTCCCCATTAATTCAGTTCCTCAAGATCAAACCTTCTACACTGTATCAGAATTCTGTTTTAAAATCTTTTAAAGATAATTTTTTGACAGTTTCTAATTAAAAACCAGTTTATGGGTTTGTTTCTTTTGGTCAGTTTCTTGGAAAAAAACAGTTTCTAAACTATAGGAATTTATGTGGATTTTTTCCTCTTTTTTTTTTTTTTCCCCCCCTACTAAACCGAACGAAATCAGTAAAAAGAGTGATTCTCTCTAAATTAATGTGATTTATTCATTTTTGGTTCTTGAGTAGTCTGGTCAAACAAGGATAGTGTGGTAAAATAGTAGCATTTGTGGTACAGCATTTCGTGACATCAGCTAGGCCAACAATTCTGAATTTAAAATGTTAAATCAATTGGTTTGAATCTGTCAACATAAATGATTGATCTTGTGACTGCAATTTAACAGCAATAGTGCAGAATAAGCAAGTCATGATATATTGTCAAAATAATGGATAAGTTGTACAAACAAATTGGTAAAAATTAATATTTTGCAACCTTGATTAAAGGATTTTCCCTCCATTTAACTGATTCATCTCCTCATCGATTTTCTTCCAGTGTTATTCCAACTTGATTAATGAAAATATTTATGTCTGAAGTCCCAACTGTAAACAATCCAAACTCATATTAGGATGGGAAAACTGTTTTTTACCAAAGAGATTTAGATATTAACATCATTTAAACTGCTTAGGGATTTTTTTAAGTGAACTTCACCTAGTAGCCCTCTGCATTATGAGGTAATTTAACACATGTATGTGGCTCGAGGGGGCAGATTTGGCAGCAAGCAATATTAAGTCTGTTATTAAAGAAGGTAGTGGGCAAGATAATCAGCAAGGTTAAACTGATATACTAAAACTTTTCACTAAAATATAAGCATGATTTCAAGACTGAAAATAATGTGGACAGTCGCTCTTTGTAAACACAAATGTCCTCTTTCTTATCCCAGTGCAAGCTGAATAAGAAAATGATCAAAAGAACCTCAGTCAAAAAGAAAAATGTGGACACAATGAAAAGAGTGTGTGATTTTCCAGAACAAGGGCTAGAAATATGTGGCTGACCAGGAAATATAGTTTGATAGTCAATTATTTGCTCTTATAAAAACAAAGGGATAACAAGAATATAGGTACAATTCAGAAATGAAACTTATGAATTGTAGTTTGATTAGACCAAACTACCTGGGTGATTTAACGAGGTCAAATAAAGGGCTTCCTAGAATTATTGGCTCTTCCTTCTGTGATAGAGGGAAAAAAGAAAGATATTCTTGATAAAAGTCTTTCTCGAAAGTTCCTAGAGTACCCTCAGTATTCCCAGACACGATCTTAGGCTCTCTCGCTGCCCTTCCTCTTGCACTTCAGCATGAGCAATTCTGGTGTAGCTATGTTCTTTGAATGATAAGAGAAATCCACTAAGTCAAAATCAGTGTGCTTCACAGTTTGATCAATATCATATGATTTGCAATTGTAAAGCTCATGACATTTTAAAATATTTTCTGCAGCATTTTGTCATAGCAGTATATAAAATACATTCAAAAGTGTTTGCTGAAGTATGTCTACCTGAGAAAAAGTTCAACATTTCACTGAAAAGTACACTTTTGATTTTGGACATAATATAATACAGCATGAACTTGTAAATATCTACCAAGAGACTTAATTACCAAAGGAAATAGAAGACAAATCTGAAACAGCAGACTCAGGAAATAGAAAGGATCTCTGAAGTCTGCAGTAATGGCCATGGAAACATGCTTTCTTTTCCTATTAAATAAGAGACTCCTGAAACTCACCAGATCTGCTCCCTAATAAGCAGCCCGATCTTGGACTAGAAGCCACTGAGAACTAAGAGCCTTGGTAGAAACAACAGTGGATAAGGCTGTGCCATCCACAGCTCTTTTGGTAATGCTAGAAAACTAATGGTGCAAAACCGTATCAACAAATCTTGGGCTCAGCACCACCAACCATAACTTACTAGTAGCCTTTACAACACCTCTGGATTGCTCAGAGCACAGCTGGTTACTACTCACCAGTAGCAGCTCTATGTGATAAACTCTTGCTTGTAACTCATTTTTGTTTGACAAAAACGGACTTATAAGGAAATGAAATAAGTTATTAATTAAAATAGCACTTGAATAGTACACTGCCACTACAGCTAAGATGAGCTATGTGCAGGTATACATACAGAACAGTTTTTTCTATTCAAAACTGTGCTGCCGTGGTTGGTCATCCCGTGTCTGGGGTGTGTTGTGTCTGCTTGCACCAATTCAGTGAGACAGGGATTCGTGCCACAAGAGGCGTAGCACACTTGCATCAGATCACAGAGCAACTGGTTGGGGTCCCCACACTCTACTGCTTTGCTCACCTCTTCTTCCTGCCCTGTCTGGCACCACAACACATGTTAACACTGCCGAAACTGCTGCTCTGTAGCTTCACAGCTGACTGACAGAGCAGGAGCCCTTTGGACTGAGGGGCTTCTCCATGAGCCTGTGCTAACAACTGGCACAGAGCAGCTGTGGAGTGGTGCTCTGGCTGGGAGTGATATGTACGTGTCAAAAGGAGAAGACTCATGGAGCTGGAGGAGGCAGTCAAAGGGCATTTGGGAATTCAGCTTGTTTCCTAGAACTTGAGGTGAGTCTGATGGGTTGATGATGCCCAACCCATCACACCCCACAGGAAGGTGCACAGTCCAGCAGGATCCATTGGAGTATCAAGCTGTGCAGTATTACCTTCCAAAATGCTTAATGCGGGGAGAAAATTTCTATTTTGTTAAAATAGTAACGGTTTGCAGTAGGATACAGCCAGTCTATAGAGACAAAGAATCATGAATTGTTAAACTGCAATGAATTGTTCATCCAAACACAGTGAAAAGTAAATCTCCTCTGTAAGCAAGACCCCTTAACCTCCCTTTTCCTATCTGACAAAATAAAAGTTGGGTATATTGAAGGTCTTCTAACATTTACCATAATAATGTATCTGCTAGCAAACATTTGGAAAACTCTTAGTACCAGACACGTTATGAGTTTTACCTGTGCGTTTTGTTTCGTGAGTTGTTTTGTCACAAAAGTTTTGAAGCATGTAGCTGATCTGTCAACTCCAAATGGCTGCTGGATACTAGGGATGTAAAATTCTGCTTGTGTATTAAAATTTTTATTTCTTACTCAAAAGTTTGCTCCATCTTTTATGCTACTGAAATGGCTATTTAGCATCTGGCTCTTGTGTGAGTTAATGATACAAAAAATAGCTGTTGACATTTAAGTAGCCATAATATCCACTTATTACCAAGCAGAGAGACAGAAATGTTTGTGTTTGTTAATTATGCGGAGCTTCCTTGTCAATTTTTAAAAGATTAATCTCCCCTTAGAAAGGTCCTATAATATTTCTTATTTTATACCCCATTTGTGAACAGTGTAGCTGAGTTGTGATACTGAGTGTCTTGGAGTATCAAGAGCACCATCACATTTATGAAACTTTTTATTAAAAATTTTTAGATGTTTTGGCAAATTATCTCAATCTACCATAACTGAGCAAAAAAGACTTTAATGATCATCTCCATCCCTCCAGGCCTGGATCTTTTACAGATTTACTAAATAAGCCTGATAAGCCCCATGTTTATAGCTGTTGAATTGGTAGATTAACCTTCATATTGTCTATTGTGTTATCCCCACAGTAATGGGAGATTGTGAGAAGATGCCTCCATTCTTGTGCTTCTTACCCATTCCCCACCAACAGAAAATTCAAGCAAGACCCCTTTAATGAACATAGTTATTTGAATAAAAATGTAATAATTTTCCTCTGAAATGATTGTTGCTCAGCTAACTAAAAATTGACACACACCCTAAGAGTGTGAGGCTCTGGTTATTTTGAAGATGATACCAAGACTTAGAACACATGTCAAGCTTGAAGGAGAGCAGTGCTGTGATTCTTCAGCTGCAGACTGCCCTCATCTTAGAATGCAAACTGAACATTTGCATACCCAAATATTAATTTTACAGATGTATTCTTTCTAGGAGTGATAAAGCAAGAAGTGATGAGACACACTTTAAAATAATAATGCACTTAAGCAGACAGCTTGACATTGGACTGAGTGCAGAAGCACTTGCTTTTCTTGGAGCCTCAAATCCATCATTTATTTATTATTTAATCAGATACACTCAAACTCTGAAGAGGAGATTGACTTGTAATATTATCATGCCTTGAAAATACAACATTTCATTACAAAAGAGTCTACTGTGAGGGAATATGGAAATTTTTCTCCTCTTCTAATCCTAGCAGTTCTCCTTCTTCCTCCTTATCTTTCTAGTCCATTTTGAAAGTGACAGGTAACCAAATTATTGCATACTCTTGAACTAAATTCCTCTACATCTCTCCATAAACTTCTGTACTCCGTGCATCAATCTCCTTCTACTTGCCTTTATCTCCTCCTCTGATGCCAGAACTTTTGTGTGTTTAATATCCCCACTTTCTCACTGAGCTGTTCCTCTCATTCTCTTTTGGGACACTCATTTCCCCTATGGCAGATTTGTCTCTGAATCCAATATAGATCTTAGAAAAGTGCTTCAATCAGGATTTTTCCTATGCAATGCTCTCACTCTCTGTATCCAGACCTGCCTATGTGTCTTCACTCTCCCAATCCTATCATAAAGTATTCCTTTCCATTCTCTATAGTTAATGGAAATTATTTGAGGTTTCTCTAGCTTTAAATTTTAATAAGAAGTGAAGACTGAGCAGGCACAGGAGTTTCGTTTTACTCCAGAGGTTCACGAACCACAGTCTACTACTTTGGTCAGAAATTAGAGAGGAGGGTGAGCCTAAATACTTTTTCATTGCTTTTCTTCTCCCATTTATATCTTTAATGTTTGCATCTGTCACAAAAAAATCTACTCTGTGATGCCATGAAAACACTATGAAATTTCGGAATGGATTAGCGCAACATCCAGCATTTGTCATGGTACAAAGAAACGCCAGACAGTTGAATGTGAAACATTACCTCAGTCAGCCAAAAGCATGGACATTGCTTTGTCCTCTGGAAGCCTTCCATTAAGGTCATTTGTCTTTGGCTAGCCTGACTCTAGGGGAATATTAAAAGCATACTTTATGTCTGCAGAGACTGATTGCTATGCATGTAGATGACATATGTACTGGTGAAAAATCTAGAGTCACCTTTCCCATAACATTTATGGTTCTGCTAAATTAAGTTAATTTCAAGAGATATGATGAATGATAAATTGCAAGTCATGTGTTGAGAAAGGTCGCATTCAGTCTGACCTGTGTTTGCTAAAACTGTAATTCAAATGAAAGTTTCAAATTTGCTTTAGCTATTCATAAAATAAAGTAGAGGCTAGATGATTAGTGCGAGGTAAATAAGGCTTAAAGATTTAGAAGATTTATCAATTCTAAATCTTAGCTGGAGGAGTTTCTGTAGGTTATTAAAATGACATCTGCTTATTTAATTAAATACCTGTCAGTAATGAATGAGTGCTTCACAGTTAGCTTTGTGTGTGTACTGTATTCATAAAGACAACTTCTTTTCTTTTTTATTGTTTTTTTGGGAAATCCATGAATTAAAAGAAGAAACATTAAAAAGGTTCAAACCTGTTGTTATAACACAACCCTCTGAGTATCAATTTTTTCTGTTTCTCTGTTAATGATGCATTACTGATCATAACAGTATGTGGTCAAGGGGTGTTAGAACAAACAATTTCACTGCAGTAACTGTGAAAAACAAATGCAGTACTAATAAGATAAAAACAACTTCATTCAATGGCAGATTTTGTTTGCAACAGATGAAAGAATGTCTTCCTGTCTCAAAGAACAGCAAGCCACACACCAGGTTAGCCAAACTATTAAGGATAACAGGTTCAACACCTTTTTTTTATTTTTGTCTTGAATGCAGGTCTTTTTGTCATGTTCATTTTTCTCAACTTTGCCTAGATCTTCCATAATAAAACCATGTACAAAAAGCAATCCCTGTATACACTTTCTCTAGAACCATAGCATCTACTTCCCCATGCCTTGTTACATGTCAAAAGATTTTAAAGTTTATTCAGGTTTTTCACTACTTGGCTGAATTTGTGCATTTCATTACACATTTGGTACAGAAAAGTTAAAAAGTACCAACAGCTAAACAATATTAAGCAGCAAAGTGATGTTAACACATTAACAATCTTCATTGGGTTATATTAATTTTTAGTGATGTGTTTGGCTAGAATTGCTTCATAATAGGATTTTTCATCTTTATCAGAGTGCTTCCAAAATTTGCCACTTGTTCAGGCAAAAAAATCCCCAAACAAACCATAAATAGATTCTTGTGGTTTAGTTATATCTAGTCACTTTGTCATGTTTAATCCTTTTTAGGGATTTCTGTTCAATGTTAGACAATATGTGTTGCCTTTAAGGTATCTTTAATAACCCAAACACTTTTACTTATCTGAATTATATTGGAGCAGGATACTTAACATGGAAGATGAGCTCTTCAGTATGAGCGTTCTCCTAAAATTTTTCACGAAGTTTTATGAATTCTAATAAAAGTTCTCAGCCAATAGTCAGCTGACACATGGCAACCTAGCAAATTATTCTTAGCAGGTTTTGTGACAGAAAAGAGAAAGCTGGATTGGCAGTGGTCTCATTTACAGCTGTTTCCAAAAAAGTAACATTTCAGTACTCTATTTTAAGCAGAACTTAATATACTGAAAACACAGACGGTCGGTTACTTTTTTCATGGGCATCAGTGGGTTTAATCACACGTGACCTGTTGAGGACAAGAAATCCATAACAGCATCTTGAGTTATCAGAAACTGAGGAGGTATTAAATATTTTTTAAAATCATTGTGTGGGGTACACAAGATGTTCTTCAGGTGGGTGGTGCAGCTGCGTTGAGGCTGCTTCGAGGCACAGTCTGTTAGAAGAGAACAGTTGCCTGAGACACCTGAGGATCATCCAGTATTGGAAACCTGTCTGACATGTAGGATTTTTCTCCATCAATTTTATAACCTTGACTACTTAAACAATAGCAAAATTTCACTTGAATCAATACAGCACTATGTCCAGAGAATATAATCCATGTATTTGATTTGTTCAACTTCAAAATAAGTGTTTTTCTAGCAGCTGAACATCTGTTGGCATCCAGCCTTCTTACATGTCCTTCATGGCTTGGAAGTTAATAGCCAGATGCAAAGCTTTTTCTATTGCTTTTCCTCATTTCAGAAGATTACCGAGAGGTGAGAAATTAATTTACCTGCTCTGTTTCTAGTGCATTTATCACTAAGTCTAACCACTAAAATATAGGTTGTGTCTCAGTATTTTGAAGAACTAAGCATTATATAAGGAACGATTTCTACCAAAAAATCTCTTCTGGCTATATACAAGGCAAGCTCTAGAGAGCAGTTACAAATTTTATATCCTTTTGCTAACAGCTATTAAATAATTACAAAGCCTCCTTTTCAGAATTTTTACTAGTGGAGCGTCCATTTGCATTTGGATTTTGAAGCCCATTTGTATTTTTTTATTCATCATTCAGGCTGATCCAGTGGCTCAGCATCACGCTACGGTACTCCCAGGTGATGGCTGTTTTTACAGCACTTGGAAAAGGAGAGAACAAAAATAACTTTGTTTGCTGGTACTGTTTTTATTTATTCCAGCTTCTTTATTTGGTTTGTATATGTATCTTTGCCATTGATAATTTCAGGCCCAATTTGCTTTGAGCAATCTGGTCTAGTGAAAGTTGTTCCTGCCTGGAGAGCCAGACCAGATGACCTTTAAAGGTCCCTTCCCACACAAAGCATTCTACGATTCTATGATAAGAGCACTCAGTTTGGGCGCTTCTCCTATTTTGCTTAGTTAGAAAGAAAATAAGTTTCTGAATTTCAAACTGATTACCAGAAGTTAAACAGGGAAGTTCAAGGGGAAAGTAAGAAGTTGGAAGCATTAAAGGGAACATATTGCAAGGTGATATAAAAATCACGCAGGGGATGAGATGTTTGATCAAGAATGCACAGTGGAGATAACAATACAATCTGGGAGAGACAGTGCTTCTAGTCTGTGATCTGTTATTTATAAGGAGAAAACACGGTCAGTGTGGAGTCCTCCATTTCCTAGTAAAAACTACAGTTTCTTTGTTACACAATAAGGACTAAATTGGATGTTTTCTTCAAGCTGTGAACAGGGAGCAACATGTGGCTTCTCTGTTCCAAGAATAAACCCAGGAACTAGACTGTGTTTTGAGGTTCTTACTTTTTTCTGTTTTCTTTTTCCTGTTCTTTTTTTTTTTAAGTGTTCAGAGATGACTTTAGTTTCACATCTTGTAGAAAAGAGAGTGTTTCTTTCTGTGGTATAGTGAATGAGGCTGAAAGCAGATGTGCTATTGCCTCTGTAATCCTAAATCCTCTAAAGTGGATGTAATCCTGCCCTGAAGGTGCATCTGTGCATCCAGCTTCTCCAGGTTGGATAGGGGTACAAAGGATAAAAGGATTTCCTCACAGGGTTTTCAGATTGAGACAAATCACTATAATTGGGAGAAGCATTTTTTATACAAAAGGCATTTTTTCCCCTAAAAATAATTTGTATTGTATTAGTTACAAGCATCGTGACATCTCAAAGGCCATCTAGAAGAGTATTTTAAACTTAAATTAAGCATTATTTTATCTCCTCCTATCAGATACTGCAAGCTGGCCAGTTCAGATACCTTTGCCAGGTATAACTCCTGTCCAGGTTTGTTTTCCTCCTTATTTTAAAGATGCACAAAATGAACTTCAACAAAGACTTCAATGTCTGTTTTCAGACTGACTGTCATTGAGCATCAAGGCAACAATACTGGAAGAATTTTATAGGGAGTTTGGTGAGGCAGATGCTTCTGGGGTGCAAAATTATATGTCATATAACAGAAGCTAATGTTGAAAGGAAAATCAGATAATTATTAGTGCAAGTTAAAAAGCAGAAAAATTGAAATTTAAGTGGAAACACTTCTCTCTTGAATGAATACAAAGAAAAATCTCTGTGAAGAAATTTTAGATATCTTACCAGAGAATGTCTCACTTTCCAAAAGTTTATCCTTCCAGTTTGTTTCAATATGTTGTGACCTATACAAAGAAAGCAGTAAGAAAGAATAATTTTGTCACTTTTGACATCCAGTTATTACAAGAAAAAGCAGAAGTCCATCTCTGCTTCTGTGTAACTACAGAAAAGAACTATGACAAAAAAGCTTGCATTAGGCTAGGGTTTGAAAGCATAAAAGAAGCTGATATGAGGGAAACAATTATGATGTATTTAAACTAAAAAATGTTAAAGCTTTCACTTTAATTTCTGTTATAGTTGGAGGTATTTACATCCAGCAGTTTCCGTCCCTGCCTTTTTCTAGAGAAATGGAGTATTAAAATACATGTGCATACTTTAATGTTAGATTGAAGATAAAGAAGGAAAGGATGGCAAATTTGATGTTAAAATCCTTTCTCTTAAAAAGACCTTGATGCACCCACTAGATCTTGTAGCAAGTGTAATCCGCCACTTAACATTAAAGGAAATTTTTGTTGTGTACATAGTTTCTTTGCTTACCACCACACTAAATTCTAGGTTTCATTTCTTCTTCTGCCTTTCCCTCATCTTTCTAAAATCAGCATATACTTTTCAAGTGTCTCTCATCCTTCACAATTCTTTTAGCTGAATTTGCCTTCTCTTATTTAATAGATTATGTTTATGTTTTTTTCCCAGTGATTTCCTTCTCCTGCTTCAGCTCAATATATCAGGACAGTTTTTTTCTAGGCAAAGAAAAAAACCTTAATGAAAGAGTGCTGGAATATTATATGGCCAATAGCTCTGCTAACCTCTTGCTTTTGGGGAACTGAAGTTGGAAGAAATGGTACAGAACAGGGATATAAATACCTATATAAAATTTGAGTATTAGGAAGGTGCAAATAGCATGGCAACGACAATTCTGAGGGCATGTCATAATTATAAGCTTATTAAAGTGACTTAGCTTTGAGTCCAAGGCCACTGTTTCAAGCATTGCCAAAGGAAGAAAGGCATGTTCCCACTCTTAGAACATCCCTTGGAAACACTTTCTTTATTTTTGCTTTACCAACTGCAGGGACAAGTCACAAGAGAAACTTGAAAAGACTAAGGCAGATTTGAGATTTAAAAAATAATACCCAAATTGCCTCTAACTAGGACTGCCAAAGGAAATAACAGCTCCTGTTGTGTCACTGCCTAGTAAGTGAAAATTATGCTGGAAAGATGCAGAAAGGCTACCAGCTGGTACCTGGACCTGAATTTTGTTGCAACAGCCAGAGAGGAAGGCAGTACTCCAAAGGAAATTTATAATAGCAAAATTCAATCATGGGGCAAAGGAAAGATCACAGGAGTTTTTGTTTTTCCAGATGCATATCTGGAATAGTTTGAAGAGCTGGAGATAAGAGGAGAAAGCAGGAAAAAGAATCCATCTTGTGTTTTAACAGACTAAAAATCAATGTCTACTAAAAAGCAGAAATTCAATACTATGAAAAAGGTACAGAAGATAATCAACACAACCTGTAAGGACTGAGCACTGCTAGATGAAAAAGGGCATCGTGTTGGCGGATGGGGTGTTGAGTCTTTGATCACAGGAATTAGAGGTGTGCAGGAGTCAGTGTAATCAAGAATTAAAGCATCTCTTCAGAAATAGTTTTGAAAGCTCCTTTGGGTCCTCTCAACTCAGATGCAGAAGGTGTGTTGTGATCTCAGTTATCAGCAGCCCTACATTAGAACAAGAGGAAAGAATGATAAACTCAGAGGGTGAATGTAAGAGTCTTCATCCTTTCTGAAGAGGTAGATTAGGAACTAGAGAATTCTCATAATTGTACTTGCATTAATATGCTGTAGCAACACTATCCTCTTTAAAAAGAAAGGGGTTTTTTTTTGGTTGGTTTTTGTTGTTGGTTTTTTGTTTGGTTTTTTTTTTTGGTGGGGAAATTATGCCAACAGTATATTTTGGTTTTGTAGTGGGCCTGGGTGTCTTTTTTTTGCTAAACAAGATGGTAAGAGAAAGTCCTATTTATTGAGTTTAGAATCTAAATAGATGTGTGAATGAAGCAATGACAAGACTATTATCTTTCTTTAGCAGGTGGTACAAACTGATCAACTGCCTAGTCCACAATTAACAGGCCGTCTGTGGCAGAGCTTTACCACAGATTGTTTTTCCTGAGTATCAAGAGAGTGAGTTTGTAAAGAAACTTCAGGCAAACATGGCTGCTCTGTGTGGGAGAACAACTTGATAGGAAAAGAAAATTCATAGGCATAATAACTAAAAATATTGGATAGAAAATATGTTTATGTTGTCTTTTCAGAGTTTGCTAAATTGGGGAATACCATACCTAAACCATGACACGCAGAAACCCCAACAATCAACCCTTGATCAAATGCAGAGATTAAGCACACCTTGTATTCACAGAGGAACGTTCAGACTTGGTTCAGGGTGGTCCCAGACAGTCTGCCTGGGAAGAAGTATTGCACACTTGTGCTTTTCAGTGCAGCGAAGTGCAAGAGTAATGACAAATGCAAATATGTTTATTGGGATGAAAGGGCTTAAATGCACAGGGCTTAATTGCAATGGGTTTTGACCTTGCAAGGGCAACAGGGAAAGAAGAAAGAAAAGAAACCCATAAGAATGAAATCTGGAGCAGATATCAGATAATTGTGAACTGTACTCAGAAGGGAAGATAGAAAAACATGAAAGAGACTGGGATTTTAGAATACAAAGAAATAAAATTGTGCAAGATCTATCCTAAATGAGATGGCAAGGGAAGAGTTAATGAAAGAAGGATAGGAAGAAATAGAAAACTGTCTGCAGAAAAGGTCATGAAGGTGATTGTGGTGGCCACTTTGAGACCTTTTATAAATGTGGTATGACAAGAAGACAGGATCTGTTTATGCAGGAGCACATCATGTAGGAGAAAACACATTGCCTGTCTCTGCAAGTTGTTTGGAATTTGAGCTGAACTAGTATTACTGTTAGTACTTCAAATACCAAAGATGCATGCAGTCGGAGAAAAAAGAACAAAAGCTATTAACTTGATGTCGGGATGGATAACCAAGCAGTTGAAACCTTGACTGGTTAAGTGACTATCAGGGTGCTTATTTCATTATAATGTTTCAGAGATATTGTGAAGGATGAAACCCTAAACAAACAGGAAGAATTGCATAGACTGGTACCAGTGATGTAAAGGAAAGGGAAAATTATAGGGTGTGTTTAGACTGAGTTTCCAACCGGAAGATGTTAGGCCAAGCAATGGTTTCTCAGAGCAGAGGGAAAAAAAAAAAATTGTAAGTAGACTCAGCGGAACAAATTCTGGTTTTATGAAGCGGAACTCAATTTTTGTTTTTATTTAATGCATAACATCCTGCTTCTGAATATTATCTCTTGTCCCACAACACATTCGAAATCAATTCAAGTGTTTCCAGTTTGTCTGAAACAGTTCTGCATCTGCAAGTCGAAGTTTGGCAACAGCTGTTTTGTAGAAAGACAGCTTTCTGCAATTTCAGTCAGTCAGCTGCACTGCGGTTTTTTTGCATCTTAAGTTGGTGGTCAGCTTTCTGTCACACTTGTGATTATTTTTCTAATCCCTGATTGTGCAAACATAGAAAAATCTCACCAGTTTTCTAAGGCATCTGGTGATACAGTTAGGCTTCACTCAAGAAAAACTTAAATCTTCTGTAGAGTTACAGCTCTCAAACAGAAGTTGCCAATTGTCTGAATGCAGATATGTTTGATTGAAATCTTTTTGGATCAGCCCCACTTTTAGAATTCATGAGTTCCTGCAGTACATTTCTCTAGACACCAGATCTATATTTTACTCTTTCCATACTGGTCCTGTTTCTATTTTGTTGGCAGGATTCTAAGACTGGCTGAATCTCAGGCTAAATTAGCTCCCCTAGAACAGTGATCCTGGGAATGAAGGAAGCACTCTATATTTTTATCAAATTAATGATTTTTGATGCAATAATTTAATTTTCAACTCAGAAAGTGGAACACAAGCTGTCCACTCAGATAGGCTCCTCATGCCAGGTATATTGACCAGTTATTTAGGTCAGTCATTAGCAGCATGGTGCAAGTTCAGCAAACCATTTTGTTGACTTTGCCATTACTGCAGATTTTTCCACAGCCAGGTGCAAAATGCTGAGGTTTATGACTGAGATTTTGTTAACCAGGCCATTTGCTGATATTTTACTGCACAGTACAGTTTAAGCAAGGATGCAGCAGTACAAGATGTCGTTGACTGCTGAGAGATCTACAGACTCCGAATCATAGAACATATACTCATCCCGCAGTTCCTGTTAGAGTCCATACACTCTGCTAAACATCTGCTGTAACACAATCTGCCAACAGAAGTAAGCTCTTGCTTCTTCAGGGTATGGAAAGTGTATGGAGTCGATCTTGCCACAAGTGTACAAAGTGGCGTATTTTAAGTGATTGAGAATGTGACTTGTGAAACTTTACAAATGAAGAAACATTTTTGCTTTGTTACCTATAACCATATATTGCCCTTTTGTAGAATGGGGAAATGCTGCTTTGTGATGCACTAAGTAGTTAATCACTGCTTCCAACTGATCTTCATAACATTTCTCTAATGCCTTGAATCTCAGGTCTTCCTTCTCCATGTTCTGCATGCCAAGGCAGTGATTTATAAAAAAATACAGCTCGTTTGAGTGCAATGTCAATAGATGATCACTCCCTAACTGCCTTACTATGGCAGTACAGAATGCCAGATTTAATTCCTTAGCATAAACTGCTGCTAGAAAAATCCATTGCTGTTTGTAATGCCAGACACAGCCACAATGCAGTTTGCGTTAGAGATATGAACATTGATCTTTCAGAAGATTTGCTGCCTGCCCTTGTTTTAACTTTATATGTGCTCTGCTCTGCTAGACTGAGAAATTCAGGGCCAACTAAGATATTTCTTTCCCATTGTTACCTGTGGAATGAAAACAACAGGACTCAGAGAAAGCTTGGATGCCTGCTTTACAATAAGCAGCCATTCTGGGCCACTTGACTACAGGATTGATTAGCAAGGCATGAAAATGAGAAAACAAGAAGCTGTCCTCTTCACCCTCATGTTTCTGTTGTTCAGAGCACTGAAGGGGAAGAGCACAGAGCTCTGCATGGGAGAAAAAGTCCAAAATGATCCATATGCATTTTCTTGTTGTTTCAATGATGCCACCTGAAGAACTAATATAGCTTCCTTATTCATTTGGATACTGTCGTCTATCAAGATACTCTCTTCACAGTTTCCTTTCTGCAACGCAACTGAAAGAAATAAACATTGAAGGCCAGACTGAAATGGGAATAGATAATGAATAAAGAAGACTTTTTGGAATAACTTAGCTTTCACTGCCAATAATTAGGGATGTTTTTTCATGTGGCAGCAAATTAAAATGAAGAACTGATGGCAAAAGTGAGCAGTGTATTTCCAAACCCTTGAGACAAACGAGATTTGGATTTAAAATACTTCAAGTTTAAAATTGTGCAAAAATAAGACCCAAATAATAAGGTGCTACATAGCTTAAGTCAAAAGCCATCTGAGTGTAACTTTGGCTCAATCAAGTTTTGTGACTGCCACATATACATCCATACCTTAGACAATTTAGCTTTTCAATGCTTAATATATTTTTCTTTTTTTTTTGATAGAAAAAAAGACCAGTATAATTAATTTTGTATAGCATTTTGAAGAAGGAATGCTATACAGATTAACTATTTTTATACATATAATTGTTTTTAAAATCATGCTGAAATGAGCAATACAGTTGTTATCTAGAAAGTGGAACAAAGTGGAAAATCACACTGAATTCAATCTTAGATTAGAATTCAAATAACAGTATTGAAATTCTTCTTTAAATATCTACCTTTAAATACTATAAATTCCTCCTTGGTAACAAAAATTTAATTCAGACTCTTTCAGGTGTGGAAAAATCCACATACTATATCAAGCATAACATGAAGTAATGTAAATAAGCCTCATTCTTTTTCCCTATGTAATACATTTTTGAGTTATATTCAGACAATAAAAGTAACTGATTTTTATACAAGAACTAAACTAAACTATGAAACCCAGTAGCAAATGGTTTTGAATTGGAAGCATTTCCTGCTATCATTTCAACACTAATAAGAAAGTAGCAAGACCCCATTAATATACATTGTTACAGAGAAATTACAAATAGGTTATACGTGAGGGTGAATTTCAATCAACAGTTTCATCAGAGTGATGGATATTCTATTAACAGTCTCATTTTCATCTCACTAGTTTTCCAACAGAAAGAATTTACTGACCCTGCATGTACTTGGTTGTAATGAGGCTTCATTCGTATTTTCACCACCAAAATACTGGAATGATTAAATTTTAAAATGGAAGGGGAACAAGGTCATTTCTATCAGTAAAGAAAACCTTTAAAAAGAAACCATTTGATCCCACAAAAGTGACTGCAAATATATTCTTTCTCTTTCTCTCTTTCTCTCTTTCTCCCTTCCTTCCTTCCTTCCTTCCTTCCTTCCTTCCTTCCTTCCTTCCTTCCTTCCCTTCCTCTCTCTTTCTCTCTCTTTCTCTTTCTCTCTTTTTCTCTCTTTCTCTTTTTCTCTCTTTCTCTTTCTTTCCCTCTTCTCTTTCTCTCTTTTTGTCTTTCTCTCTCTTGTTCTCTCTTTCTCTTTCTCTCTCTCTCTCTCTCTCTTTAAACCTGCAAGGAATTAAATACTGGAGCAATGTGATAACATTTTGGGGGACAAGAGTCATCTATTTATCTATATAAAATCCAGTCTGGCCTTTTCTAGTGCTTCTGTCCTGCTTCTCCTGGACAGATGAACAAATTTGCATTAGTGAGATGTAAACTGCGCTCCTGTGCCATCTCTAGGAAGCCTGTTTCAATGTCTGACCACTGAGCTTTGGTCAGCCATAGAGTGATCAGGCAGCTGGACCAGTCCCTGCCAACTAGAACTATTCCACGCTATGCTGTGCTAAATAAATATGTGTGAAAGCCATTGAACCAAATGAAACCAGAAATTTAAAACTTTCTGGCCCTGTTGCAGTCCTGGGAAGACACAGCTGAGGCCTCGGTGACTGGTGTGAAACACTAAAGCTGAGCACAAGACACAAGGGGATGCAGTCGGCCACTGTTCTACAATAGCCCCAGGCACGTGTGCCAAGTGCCATGTGTGAGGATGGCCCATTGTGATCTCACACAGTGCTGGACTTTGGTGTCAGTGATAACAGACCCAACCACCTAGTGAAGGGTTATGATGTGTCATAGCTGTAGAAGTGGTCTGGGAGGAGAAACCTTACCCTGAGAAGCTGGGAAGGTTTCCTTCCAGGGGGACCTGAGCATTTCTTCCACCTGTCCCCAGGCCAGCCAACAACTGTGGCCTCTCTCCCTCTGCTTGCCTGACATCCGCAGCTGCAGCGCTAATGAGAGGGAGCAGCTCAACATCCCGAGCCAGCCCTTCTGCCACAAAACTTCCAGCACCTTCCACGTCTCTCTTGGCAGGACATGGCGAGCGGTGCCAAAGAAGGCATGGCAGAGAGCAGCTCTGCTGCAAGGGTAGGGCCGCTGAAGGCAGCAGTGCACTCGGAGTGCCCCATCTGCCTGGGAGCCGTGAGGAGGCCGGCCTACGTGGCCTACTGCATGCACCAGTTCTGCTTTAGGTGCATCCGGCACTGGGCGCAGGGCAGGGAGGACTGCCCCGTGTGCCGGCAGGCCCTGGAGCAGGTGCTGCACTCCGTGCGAAGCGACGATGACTACGAGCTGTTTGTGGTGGGCCTGCCCGCCCGCCTGAGCAGGAGGATGGCCATGGACAGGGCCCGCAGCCGCTTCCCGCAGCGCCGCTATGACCTGCGCAGGCGGCCGGCCGCCGACCCGCCCGTGGCTGGCAGGAGCGAGCCTGCAGGAACCAGGAGCTCCCAGGGACAGGCAGCAGCTCCAGGGCCCTCCAGGGTCCCAGCCCAAGCGGCTCCTGCAACCGGCACTTCTCAGGAGCCAGCCTGTGGGACCGGCCCTGGTGCTCCTCCGGACGCGCACAATGGCAGAGAATAGCTGTGGCCCCTCTACTGTTTCAATGAACAGTTTAGTGAATGGAAAGAAATGGGTGACTGTGGCCTCTCTCTCTCTCTCTCCCAGCCCAAAAATCCAGACTTCTTGACTTGTTGAGCAAAGTGGTATATATAAGTCTTAATAAATTCAGATAGCTGTCCTATAAAGGTGAAGCAACATATCCCTGAATAAAAATCTTAATAACCTATATAATATACATGTTCTATATTAGTGTGATTAAGATAAGAGAAAATAGAAGATTTTCTCCAAATCAGAAAAAGCCATGATGCTCTTTTGGCAGTATTTAGGCCATATTGTCCTTTTTAAAAACTGAATCAGAATGTCAAGGAAAAACACATTACCATGAAAGCAGGGCTGAAAACAAGTGCCAGGAAGTACACTTTATGTTTGTCTGAATCTGAAAATTAGAAGACATACATATGACATCTAATCTGCATTGAACCACTTGATTTACAGTATGACTCAGATACGACATGATATTTCCTTACTATCAGAATAAAGTCTACCACGTAGACTTCTAAAGTATTCTAAAGTATTAGAAAATGTCTTTTGTTTCGTATGTCTCCCAGCAATAATAACATTGAGCACTCTGTTTGTTAAGTGTAATTAGCACAGAGTGGAGTTTTACACACTAGTAAGTGGTAATATAATTACAGACGCAAACTGTCTCCTAACACATAATTAGGTCAAATTTCGTATGCAGAAGAGTTTGTATTATGGTTGATACATATTCATAAGCAGACCCACTTGATGCCATCTCTCAGCTAAAAACTAAAGAAAAACTAACTGTGCACATCCTTCACAATTACTTAAATTTGCCATGAATCCAAATAGGATATTTGTAGTCTTTTTTTCCAGACTAATAGGAATGTGGCCCTTTTAATTCCGTGATTGAAGATAGACATCTCTCCATTTTTAATGATTTAAGATCATTATACATAACCAAGCTTAAAAGAATGTGTTTTATGAATAATATTGCAAGCAGAGATACATTAAATGAGAGAGACTGGTTAAGAACTTGGAAGATTCATTGCAGCCTAGACAAAATAGATGAACTGCATTAGGGTCGAGAAGTCCTTGGAGCTGTTACTTAGCACCTGGGACAGTATCAGGGCCAGTATCACAGATGCTTGCCCCACTCTTCAGATATTGGCTAATGGCTGCTGTTCCTACTGCCCCTGTTTTCTTCTTCTCATTCTACCTCATTTTCTTGTCCAAAAATAAGATAAAAGCGAACAAGAAAAATCTAGGTCAGTTAAGAGACAGCTGATGAAAAAAAGGGAGAAGTGTAAGAGGCTAATTAATAAGATGGGATGGTAACTACAGGTTTTTCTACCAGGACATCTGTTTTCAGAACATCAGACAAACTTATTACATAGGCTGGTTTAAGGGGTGGTGGTGAAACGAGCAGAAAAAATTCCCTAATATGTAACTGAGAGAGCAGGGTACAACTGGGACTTACCTTGGCTCTGTTAGTAAATTTATCCTTGGGTTTTTGGAGTATATACACAATGAATGTGTATGATCAGTGCATGACAGACACATCTATATTACAGTAGGAATAGATAGAAAATTTGGTTGTATAGATGACTAAAGATACTTCTTCTCAGGAGGACAAATCCAATATATAGATCTCTTTCGCAGTTTGGGAAACTAACCCCAAAAATAGCAGCTTGGAGGCAGCAAATTTTCTAGATTTAAATTCAAGCAATGCTAAAAGAGTAATAAAAATGCTTAGATTTGTAGGACTCCTTTCTTCGTGCTCCCAACACACTTTGGCCAGAGAATTTTATTCTGCAGGCATTTGAGCAGCTGAATTCCACAGAGCAAATATTTGAAGATTCCTTATTTCAAGGTAGAACTGGCAAACCAATAACAGGCATTGATTTTACATCTGTTTGGCTATTCAAATCAAAAATGCTTCTGCAATCATCCCATTAAAGAAGAAAAGCATTAGCAGAAGATATACCTGCCAACCACAGTTATTCAGCACTGAGTCAGATCTGTCAGACTCTGCATCAGATTAGGAAACTTTATTCTTTGAATTGTTTTACCTCAGTTTTTAAGACTACAGATAATGTCATTACACCACTTAACTTGATTGTATGTGATCCATATTATAGGCTCATTTATAGGCTGATTCAAGGAGAGGTGACTCTAAACCTAAGAGCAGGTTCTGAGGCTAGGACACAACTGGAGACCCTTTTCAAAAGCAATTTACTTTTTTTTAGTGGAAACGTGGTCTGTAAAATTTAGAAACAAAATAAAACTTCAGAAAAGAGACCCTAAAAACAGTAAAAGACTTAAAACCAGTAAAAGTAATAAAAGGGATCTTCACAGATCTCACAGAAAAGGTTGTGGAAATATAGCCATGCAAAGACATAAAATCAAACACAAATAACTGAGCTTATTAAAATTAGCACCAATAACATTGTGACAAGCTTTAATATGGCATCTTCTATTCTTACTTCAATCTTTCTGTTACATCCAGTGTAGCTATTCCAGCACATGCTCATTTCCCTATCTGTTCACAAGCAGCTCTACTTTTGGAATAGATATTCCACGGTTAGATCAGCATTATAGCTCAGCACTGCACAGCTTGATGCACAACCTGCTTGTGACCCACGCCATCAAGTCTTTGAGCTGGCACATGGCACACATGTAACACCTAAGAGCCCCAAGAGCTCCTGAGGGCTCTTAAAATCTTTCTCTGGAGAGCTAGGTGTAACTTCTCATCAACTCTGCGAGCACAAACTTCTAGGACAGCTATAGTTAAAAGTACAGCAGAAACTTGTTCTTTCAAACTAGATAAAATTTAAGTCCAAATTAATCCTGCATCCTATTAATAGCTATCATGATCTAAGGTAAAATTGTTTCACGCCAAAGCTCAGCTACAATTACAGCAGCAGAATACATCTGTCTGCTTTGTGCTTAGAAAGCTGCAAATGTCTAAAGACTTTACTGTCCTTTAGTGTTTGTATCATCACAAGTGTGGTGCCTGGGACTGAAAACTGAGGTGCTATGAAAACAAAAGGTAAACATAGTAGTTGACAAAAGGGTAAACAAAAATAAATGTGATGTCTTGATCATGTGTTAGGAGGAGAATTGTGAAGGAAAGTTGTGTCTCATAAGTCATCTAGCTGGGGGAGAAAGAAAAGGAAGCCTCCAGAGAGAGCCAAGTCCTGTCTTTGATGCCCTGTGATAAGCAGGGGAGCCCAGAGGGCCTGGCCAGCAGCACAGGAGTGTGAGAATATCCTGTGGGACTTAGTCCATGGGCTGGAGGATAACCATGAAAGTGTTTTAAACAATCTAAACTATAGAGAAGGAAGAGAAATAAGAGGAAACTTTTTCTCACGAACAATATGAATTATCAGCAGTTAGGCAGGAAGCAAAGAGTAGAAATAATTGTTCAGTTGTCTTAATAGAAAGAAATTACCATGGGGAGAATTGCTCTTATGCTGCTGTTTCTCAGCATCCTCCTGAAAAATCTAGAAAGTGGAGACACACATAAGATATCAAGGTTTGCTAATGATATAATGTTATTCAAACTTGTCAAAACTAAACTGACTGCAAAGAATTGCAGAAGGCTTTTGATTGAGACATAAAGCATCCGATGAAATTTCTATCCAATAAGTGCAAAGTCACGCACACAGGGAAAGCACAGTCCTAACTTTATACACAAACAGATGATGATAAGCTTGAAATGAGATATTACCAGTTAGGAGTCATTGTGGATAATTCTCTGAAAACAGAGTAAACAAATGTAGAAAACTAGTAGAGCCTTTCTGCTGGATCTTAAGGACAAGGACCACCCTTCAAGAATTGAGAAATTTGTGTGCTAATGAGGACTTACAAAATTCACTCGTATATCCATTTTAATTGATGATAAACCTAGTAAAAAATAATCTAAAATCACAGTTCATGTTCTGTGTAAATGCTTCAGTAGTTTAAATTCATATCTGTGTTGCTTAGGAAATTCAGGAAAAATATCAAGGAAAAAGCTTTATTTCAGTCCAACCTGATAACTTAAGGCAAGGTGAACCTTGAGGACTCATGAAAAGACCCAAAAAACCAGTGGGCAGGTTGATTGAGAGGGCTCCATACTGGGACATATGGTAGGGCAAACACTGATGGAAGCTTATCTGACTGTGTGCCTCTGACAAGGCATGTCAGCCAGAGATGCATCTTAAATTCTGTCCTATCAGTTCTTTCACACAGAGCAGCAGGAATCTAAATAAATGACCGTAATAATTCACTTTAGAAAAAGGAGGGCTGTTTTCTCAAGAACCCTCCGCCACGAGCACAACACACACAAGCACATTTTGATTGCTCAAAGTGCAGCCATCTCTTCTTCCATGTGCAGCATAGGGATACTCCTGTGTACACACTTTGCCCTTGCTCTCTCTCAAAACACTGAGCAGAAGCTTGGAGTGCCTGGAATTCTACCTGCATTATTCTTTGACAGGAAGAGCTAGAGTGCAACTTCTGTCCAGTGAACACAAATTTTTGCCTGTAGAGGTATAAAACATAAAAATAAACAACTTCACAAAAACCATGCAGATTTTGACAGTACCAAAGTCCTACCAGAGTTGAATGTTTTTGCATTCACACAAATGTCATTTTGGCTAAAAATAGAGTAGCAAAACAAATCATTCAAACTGATCTCAAAATCTAATCTCCGTGATACAACAGGATCCCATGGAAGAGCAGTCAATTCAGAATAAACCTATTCAGTCCACTCTTGTGCCAAGTGAGTGCACAACTTCGGCTAACTAAGGACTTCCTCTGGGGAGTGATCCCAGATCCATTTCTTTCAGCTAAGGAGAAATATGGATCACAGTCACAAGCGGATATGCTGGGAACTACATGGGAAAAATAAGAGGTATAATCTGATTTTGAGAAAAGCTACTAAAACCTCTAAAAGTACTCCTAAAAGCAGCTACTACAGCATTTTGGGGGAGATATTGAACTGTGCTCAGCAGTCAGAGAATCAGCAGGAGATAGACACCAAAATAACAACCGAGCAGGATCCATTAAGACAGCAAGTGAGATTTCCATGCAACCAGGCCATTGACTACCTTGGGAATAGACACAAAACACCACAGCCAGCACTGTCTTGATGCCCAATTACCTTGCCTCTGCCAAATGGATCCCATGTTCCAGCCCTCACCTGAACCAGGTCTCGATGTTTTCCCGTGGCTAGATGGGCAAATGGGGAAGATGGGGGTGATATCAGAGTTGAGGGTTATTAAGGAATATTGAAAACCTGTTTTTTTTGCTGGAGCTGACCAATATTTCTGAAAAAGGCAGGTGCAGCTGAAAGCTGAGTTCAAGCACTTATAAGCACAAGCAGCTACAGGCACAGATAGGTAACTACAATATTAAATGGGAAAAAAAGGAAATATTTACTTAACTTAAATCAGAATCAACGGGCAAGCCAAACAGCATCAGTCCAAAACCACTCAGAAAAAGCTAGGAGCTAAGCCAGGCTATCCAGTCCAAATATTAATAGAAATGTTATGTCTTGCCTTTAGCTTTGGGCAGAAGAGAAAGCATAAATACAAACTCTTGATAGCCTGTGACAGCCTGACCCCATCAAAGCCAAGTAACACATACAGTAATTGTACTGCAGGCAGAGCATTTAGGTCTATCGAAACCTGTGTTCAAAACACAGGCCGTTACATGCCTGTGGATCACAAAGGTTTTTTCGTCAGGCTATAACTGATCTGTTTATGAGTGTACGAATCTGAAACATTCCCTTGCAGGGAAAGACAGGTGTGGGTTCTGTTTATGAGTGTACCAATCTGAAACATTCCCTTGCAGGGAAAGACAGGTGTGGGTTTGGGGGAGATCCAGTGGATAGCTGTAAACCAGCAAGCTTTTCAAGTTCTGTTCTTTGCTTTTTGGGAAAGAACATATGGATACCTCGCCTATGTCAGCTGTGCTTTTGTAATTTTACATGCAATATATTTTGCAAACATTTTTAATAATGAAGATATAATACTTTTGTGATGCATTTGAACCCAGACTTCACCTTTTTGCCCTTAGTTACTGCTTTGACCCAGGAGACCAAAGTTTTGTTGCTGGGAAATCACTGTGCAATCATAATTTTCCAAATAAAAATTTCCTTTGAAAATAAAACATTCCTATTAGAAGAGACTTTTTAAAATTCACTTTATTCAGTACCTGGCCTTCCAGCAAATGCCTTTCTACCCTATACTGCTTCCCATGAATTGGTTCTGGCATATGAGACAACCCCACCACTGAAGTGCTCGTGAGAGCTAACAAACATAGGATCTATGTAAGCCCTATTGGATGCTGGACCTCTCCCTGCAAGAAATTTCTCAGGATGCGCACACACTAAAAAATGTGATGAAGTGTGGCTTTAAAGTGTTATACTTGTTTTATCTACATGATTATTCCTTACTGAACATAAATGGTGACTTTGTATTCCTTCACTGCAAGACCTGTCTACAATACCTAAGTCTACCTCTCCCACATTTTAAAGGACTTTTTATTGAAAATTTAAGATAATTTGCAGCATCATAATCTGCCGCAAGATTGTCAGAGTTCTCCAACCTGCATTTTTCTCTAAAGAAAAAAACCCCAACCATTATCTTTTAATCGATGTCATTAGAACTTGTAAAGTCACTACTCTGTTTAAACTGCGTAATTTTGCTTTTTCAGTACTTAAAAATTATGACCTTGTGTATTGTTTTCGGTGCAAAAGCACTTTCCAGTTTCTCAAAGAAATAACACAAGAACTTTGTAGTCTAAATAAAGAGCACTTCAAATGCTCTTTAAATGCATCTATGAACTTCTTTCTTCACGGACCTGATGCTAAATACACCGCCAAATTCATGTGGGAATATGAGAATTTAAGAACACTAAGTAGAAGCCACAGCACATAACTACCTCAAATGAAGTAAGAATATTAGACATGTATTTTCTCTTGCTGTCAGACAAGATGGGAACTCACCTAGTTCAATTCTGACTTGGAGTTCACAGCCTTATTTTACCTGACTACAATACCTGCTCAAGGATCATAAAATAATTTGCTTGGGAAAAAAACTCATTCACCTTACACAGGTTGCTGATGCACAATATCAATAACAAGAACATTTCCAGGTCTCCATTCTGACCCCTCGGAGGCTGCTCTCCAGATTCCCTGCCATACCCAAGTCACCAGCGTGCAAAGCACACCCTGTCCTGCTGTGGTCCAACACGGCCTTATGTCTCAACACGGCAGGAGAGTCTTGAAGGCAATTGCTAACCTCCAAATTTTATTTCTGCAGTCAGTTAAAGAGAGTCTGTTTTAGAGCTGGTACAATTAGCATGGGTTCAAATATGACATTGATGTGGAGCTGGATAAAGCAAGACAACAGTGAGAGGAGAGAGTTTTCATGGACATACAGACATTTCCATGGTTCACATCCTTTTCCCAGGACAAGGCTGTCTTTCAGATGCTCAGAGATTCAGGGATGACCACTGCCATGCTGTAGAGGCAGCAAATATAAAGATAAGGCCATAATTATATATATAATGTAGTGTAGTGCACTGCTCCATGGAAACTGTCAGTAGGTTTCCAAGGCAGCCAAATCAAGAAAAGAACAAGGTTTTGAAAGAGTGAAGTACAAAGAACAGCAGCTAACAGCTTGATGTGCTGGGAGGTAAATTCTAGAAAGTGCTTAAGCCTCACTGGAAGTCAATGGCAGTTTTGCTCTTAAATCACTGAGGACTTTCTGAAAAGCCCAGCCAGAAGCACTGGGGCTTGATATGTGTGACTGATTATTCATTGTCGAACACAACTGTCCTGTAGCTGCACTTTCATTCTACCCTGTGCTCTGCTCTGGTGCTGCTCCCCTCTCTTCTCTCTCCACAAATGCTGTGCTTCAGGGGACTGTTATTCCTCCTCATCCTCCTCTTCCTCTCCCCAGCCTTCATATCCATCTCCCCAGCTTTATATCCATCAAACAGCCCAGCAACTGTATGGCCTTTCTAACAACTGGGAATGTGATGCCAAAGCAGTGCCTGCTCTAAGGGCCAATCACCAAAGAAGGTTTGGGCTGGCAGGGAACAGCAGCTTTGATCCATTCCTATCTCACAGACATTTCTGCAGATCAGCCTGAGTTGGCAACAAGAGGAGGGAGAGCCACGCTGATAAGCACAGCTGATGTGGTCCCTAACAAGGGCTCTGAGGAAGCGAAGAAGCAGAACTCTTTTTTTTCCTAAAAGAAACAATCTAAGAGTAGCTTGTTATTTTGGAAGCTGGTCCTACCAAACTGAACTGACCTTGAGCACCACATTGCTTTCCAAGCTTTCAGCCTTTCCATTTACATTAGAAGAAAACAAAACACTCCAGAGTGTGTCAGGGTACATGACATCTTAGTAGAAGCTGCAAGCAGCCTAAAAGCTCTGGTATGTTTTAGCAAAAGAATTGGAAAATGTCAAAGCAGTAAGAAGTCTTCTTGAAAAAAGTACAAACCAAGACATAAGTTTAATATGCAGTTAAATTGTCTTTATAACATAAACATGCACTAGATGAGATTTATAAGATTATTATACTCTAAAACCAGAAAGCAACCCCCAAAATACAACAGTTATTTCATTTCATTCCGTACACGTGGAAGCCTATAAACTATGCAATAGGAATTCTCTTCAAGCCACTCTCTAAGACTTTTGCAATGAAATACAAAAAATAACACTAAGGCAATATATAATCAGTTATATGAAGTCTTTTTTACCCACTTTCTATGTCTGGAAATTTCCAGGTAGTGAAATCTCCTCAGAGATCAAAATGTAACAAGTCTTTTATGGCAGTTGCCAAAGTAAAGTACAGACCCAATATATTAACTGAAAGTCTTTTGAGCACGGATAGGAAAATTTCCCCTTCCACCTCAAACAGAACTGAACTTTGGTTTTCAGTGCAGTTGCCACTCTAGGTGTAGTCCGAAAACAATGAATATAACCATTTTAAAACTAAATGCTCTCAATATCTATTAAGGAAATATACATGTCAAGTGTTCATTTAATTTAGAGTATATAACTAAGATTTAAAATTAGTGGTTTATGTAGTTGATTGATAGTGAAGTCTTCCAGCTGTGAAGAGACTTTTTTTCACTGAGAAAGATAAATATATATTTATGTTCTATGCTTCAGCTGAATATTGAATCTCTTTCTTCCCAAAGTTCATGTGAAGAGAGAATCCTCCTTCAGGACACTGACCCAGTGAAATCCCCAAGAGAGGCTTTAACTACAGAGGCATCATGCAGATTATCTTTCTGTTCTCAGATATGAGGATCTAAGAATTTAATTACAATTAACGCAGAAAGTAGCTAAAATTAAGAGACTTGACTGGGAATCAGTGAGAGACAGTGGCTTCTCTTGTTGCTTTTAGTAGTGAGATTTGTTGCCCTGAGCTCTTAGTTCAAAAGGATTCAACCTATTTTCACAGCAGTATTTTCTGAAGCTTTTCTGGGGGAAGGACTATGCTTCACACATTTATTTCACTGTTACTGAGAGGTTTCTAAGGGAAATTTTTAGAAAAAAGTCAACAGATACTACTCGGATTTTTATTAATATTAAAATAATAATGAAACAAGCAGCATCATAACAACTTGTAGTTAAAACCCATATCTCTAACCCAGGATGACTGTGGCAATGGCTTGTACATCTTTGCAACTTGCTGCACTTTCAGATCAAGATGATCTGACAAACACATCCACAGCACCAGTGTGTGGAATTCAGCATGCCTGAAAACTCCCTACACTCTACAGGATCAATGAAACAAACATCATTTGTGTCATAAACTCAGATCATTCCTATCTTTCACAAGGCAGAAACTTTCAGAAGTCATGTGTCCGCCACAGCTTTTGTTGCATGGGTGTCAGATTTTCTGGGGAGAGAAGGAGGAGGGAAGGGCAGAGATGTGGAGGAAGGCGTGTCCTCTGTGAGGAAATAGTGGAGCTCCACAGGACATGCCAAGTGCTGCTGATCCCAGATAGCGGGCAGCAAAGTCCACAGTACTGGAAACCAACAGCATCCTGTCTCAAATTTTAGATATGCAACAGTGCCCTCCTGTACCTGTCTGAATAAAAAGTGTTACCAGACCGAGGGCAGGAAAGCATCCAGACAGCAATGAATGCGAAAAATGGCACTGGGACCACAAGGATGATTTTCCTCCAAAGATGCTGAATGAGATCTCTTTTTATATGATGGTTGACCACAGGGCTCCAAGGAAGAAAGACTTGGACCAGAAAGACCACCAGAAAGACCAGGTTATCAGTCACCATCCCAGGGGGCCAGTCAAGTGAGGCAAAGGAGATGCAGTCCTGAGGGAGTGGGCCAAAGGAACCTGGTAAAATATGGGCTCCTTTATCACTTCTAAGCCACTCTGGAACAGGCTGCACTTTTCTTACCTCTATGTTTCTTTTGGGACTTGACTAACTACATCCTAAAGGTCTTAACACATGAATAATCCCCAGCCTGGCTTTCTATGAAGGTCATACTCTCTGTTTTCACACTTTACCCTTGAAGTCTGATAAACTGCACTGATCAAGTAAAACTTATTCATAAATCTACTTAGTATTTAAAGTTGTAATTCCCACCAGGCTTTTTGCTCACTTCTTATTTTCAATTCCTTACCCATCTTCAGACACTATCTTTGAGATGTGATGAATTTGCCTGGCAAAAGAAATAGTTTTGGCTAAATTTTTAATACAGTTATTTTGACCTTTTTTTTCAAGCACAGATAAGGCACTTAGAGTTATCTCTTCTGTCATACATTATCATCTTTTCAGAGAAGTAGTTTTGAGAAGTTGTGATAGATGTTTTAGTTTGAATTTTCTTCAAACTACTGAGTATGAGGTAAGGAAATTAGGCACACTGTAAATGTATACTGAACTAACTATGTAGAAGCATTATACAGAAAACAAAAATTTGAAGATAGGAGACTATCAGCAGTTATAAAAGAGTCACAAAAGTCAGAAAAAATTGTTGATTTCCAATGCCTCATTCATTTCAGCTCCCTGGCACCTTAGGGCCATTTTCTATAGAAATTATGGCTTTTATTGTGGTTTTCTTTTCTATTAAATTTTAAAAGAAATAAGTAGGGAGGTTTTTTTAGATTTGTTGAGAATGTAATTCCACTTCTTTTTCTTCTCAAACTATTTCAACCATTTATCATCTGACTTTTCTCCATGTGTATTGAATTAATTATTTTTTTCACTGCTTCTAGTACATCTGAAACTCCTGCATCATATTTGTTCTCCTTCATTAAATTCCTCCAAGTGTTGTTGGTTCCTCACTCCTTTCACTCTCACTGTGATCAAAGAAATATCTACATTTGAAACAATATACTCGCCACAATAAAATCTCTGTCTTTTTCCCAACACACAACATTTTCATGTGTTACTCTCCCTCTTTGGAAGCATCCAAAGCAGACTTAGCGCATACAAGAGAGCAGAAATAGGAATACTGTATCCATAAGAAAGCAAAGGGAATCCAGGGAAGCAAGCACTTAAATTTACGTTGGTTGTGGTGGCAAAGAAAAAACTACATTTGAAATATACACTAAATAAAGAGACAAACCTTATTTACTTGGTATAATACAAAATCACATTGAGTCACTATATTAGGAGTAGCTTGGAGCAGGACTCTGTTCCTGCAGCACTTGCGGGTCCCCTGGGATGTCTTTGCTCCTGCCTGCCAACCTGATCTGACTCTGCTTATTGCCTGGCCCTTCCCCACTGGCAGCGTGTCTGCAAGCAGGATGCTGTGAAAAATTAATTACCTGCTGAAAGAATCAGCTTTGGAAACATGACCGATATAATTCACTAGGAAAACAAGTGGACTGCTACTGCAGGGTTCCGGTCCTTGCTCAGGCAGGGAAGGATCTCAGTTTCATTGCCTATCACCATCATTATGAAGTGGATAGCAGGTACTCTGTCTAACGAGTGCATTGGAAATCTAAAAAATAAAACTTCTTTCTTTTCTGTAAATTTAAATGGGCAACAGAATATATTTTGTAATTTTGGAGGTATTTGATCTGTCAGTGTACAAAGTCTATACCAGATAAATATGTTGGGCAATGCAACATAAAAATGGATGCTTAAACATATGAATGGATGGATTTTTCCAAAGATTGCATACATTATAAACAAATCAAATATTGCAAAATATGCAAATCATATATTGCATCGTGACTGAAGCATTATTCTCAGGTGGGCAGGATCTGATCAATCCATTACAGCACCAGACTTCTCCCAACACAGCTCATGACCTTTTTCTCAGAAGCTGCCACCTCCAGCGTGCTGTTTATGGAGGGGCATGGGAAGAGTAAAAAGTTACAATACAGAGGCAACAAGCTGCAATGTCCATGTGCTGCAGCAGAAGCAGACAGCTTGTTGCAGAGTGCAATGCCCTGCCAGATGATCCCTCTCACAGTAGGGCCCAGATAATCTGACCCCTGAAGAGATCCATTACTTAAGGTCTCTCAAGTTATCAGGTGAGCCACAAGAACTGAAAGCTAGTCACAGAAGGACCCAGTTCATGGAAACCTTCACAGGCTTCCTGAGAAGAACACAAATTCCCTCACGAAACTACAGCACTGACTGCATAGTTGACAACTACTGTGACCCAGGATGCCCTAAGCACACATAAATGTATCTACTAATCTTGGTAATTTCCACTATTATTACAGAATATTCTGTTCCATATTTGTCACCCATGGCACCAAGTAAGAGTCTGAGATAAGTGGCTGAAACACTGCAGGATGGGCAGTCAGCAGTAATGGTGGGGCACTCAGGGGAAGTTCCAGACTCTTAAGAGAACTGGATATAAATTGTCTTAATGTTTTAAAAATGCCCTCAAACCTCTTCAGCAAGAGGCTTGTCCAAAATTCCAATTTGCTACTGATTATTACAGCCTGTTGACTGGAAAAAACTACAGACCCTCAATTACGATATTTCAAAAGGAAAAGGAAGAAATCCAAGAACAGGCATCACTGTCACAAGCAGCTGCTACTTTGCATGAATATTTCCTCTTCTACATGATGAATATTATAAGAAAAATAATAAAAGTGTGACTCATAAGTATGAGTCACAAATGTGTGCCGTGGCATGTATGTAATGGCTATGCTGGCCCGGGAAAGACTGGTCTTCTGGCTTGCCCTTGCATTGAAACCAAACACACGCCAGTCCTAGAAATTCTAACTTTGAAACAAATTAATACATCCAAATACCAAGACATGTTAAAACGTATATGTATATATATATTTTACTTTAGAGAGAAATGGCTAGAGGGAAAAAAATCCTACTGAGTGACTGAAGGAAGACAGCCAAAGGCTGTGCTGAAAAGCAATGTCATAGTCATGGATAGCGTCTGTTCTGACTTCATTTATTGCTTTTCTAAAATGAAAGTAAGGAAATATTTCTGTTTGCTATATTAATTATCAACTTTTCCATATCTTCTGATTCTGTTCATTGAAATGTTTTGCTCCTTCCCACCACTTCTGCATATCTAGTACAGTTCTGTCCTTACCTTACCCCCAGCTTGTGTTTAGAAAGGAAAGAAACATTTTTCCTAAGTATAAGAAATTCTGGCAAATGTAGCTAAGGTGACTAGCAAACCATAAAATAAGTTTATTGTGCTTAATAAACTGACCATCCTCCACTCATATTCTTATTTCCATTCCTGCAATGTGTTACCCTGAACACAGACCAATTGAATTTCAGAATATTTTGGTTCTGAAGCTCGTGGGACAATTTGTTCTGAATTTTTATGGACTGATTCAGCATACAGTTCAGCAGAGTAAGGACAAAAACCTGTGGTGTTGAATTAATTCAGTAAGTTAATTAGATGAAAAAGAGGGATGCTGATTGTTATTCCAGCAGCCTAGAGATAACTATTGGTTTTTAAAAAAGCTTCCTGCTATGGTAAATGCTACTGCATTTACCAGCAGAAATTTGGTCTACCCAAGTAATATTCTAGCACATTTTAGTTCACTCACTTGTTTCAAATCTCCATTAGTGCCACTTTCTGAACACTGAATCTCTGCTGCTCCCACCGTAATCAGAGGAGGTAAATACAGACCACAAGTTAAACAGGAAAGGGCATAAATTATATTGGCCCAAGGACAGCTACAGTGGCCATGAAAATGGGGAAAGTGATCTGCTGTTTATATGCAATGCATAAAAACATTTCCTGTTGTCCATGGAGGGAGTCAAAGATTTTCATACAGACTTTTGTTGTCTGAACAGTGAAGATTTTTTAAAAATTATTTTTACTTTTCAGTTCATTCCCTCAAGGTTCAGAGGCATCATTGCTGTGACTGCTATCTACTGTGTTATAGAGAATTTCTATTAGCATTGGAAAGCTGTGCTCAGCAGCACTGTCTGTCTGCCACTGGCGTTGATCTTGCTTGGATACCCACTGCCTGGAACTTACACCTGTCTGATCTCACTAGTTCAACACAGTAGCCACCCAGTTTGAGGTAAAACTTTAATAGATTCAGCTTAGAGCAGCTTTACATCTCCAGTGCAGGGTTTGTCTCATTACCTGTTAATTGAATCTCCTTTGCCGTAATATATGACCTAACAGCAATAGAAAATCTCAAACCTCAGCACACACAGGCTTGGTTAATGAATGCAGAGTAAACTAAATTGCTTTTTTTTGTGCTTAATCACCATCAGGAAGTTTTTGGTCCTGTGATCTGAAGGCAGCTTCCCTGTTGACTTAACTCCCGATTAGTTGTGAAGCACGTCATCCTTTTACTTAATCTTTCTAATTATGAAAGCTCTTATATGCCTCTTTTTCCCTCCTGCAGAGTAGAAATTCCTTTGAACTTGAACATACTGTTGCAGGAAGCAAGGCAAAGAGCAGTCATGTTTTTCCTCTCAGGCACTTTTATGGTACCTCTACTCTTTCCCCTGATACCTCATGCTGGAATCACATCCGCAGGTCAGGGATGAAGAAAGTCTTAGAGGACACCCAGTTATCTAGTGCCAAATGGTTTCTCAAAAGCTTCCACTGTCAATCAGTAATTTAAAGAACTTGCTTTTCACTCTGCCCAAAGTTATAACTCTAAAAACAGTTGACTTTAATGATATTCCTGCAGCTTTGTTAGCAAATTGTAGGATTTCTATTTACTTTTGTCCTGGAAGTTTTGAAAACAGGAAAATATTTTGCATAATATACTCAAATAGAAGCATAATCTATGTTTTTTGCTGTGATTTGAAACATTCAGAATGACAGACCACTCTGTTCACCTTTAAATGTGTGTTTTACTTTGTGCTACTCTTCCTCCTCCCTCCTTGACTCTCATACATACTCAGATGAGGAAGAATTCACTAAATTAATATTTCATAGGTTGGGGTAAGCCTTAGCTTGAGTTTTAGGAGAGACTGATAAAGAGGATAGATTTTAAAATCTTCTCAGTATAAATAGAGAATGTTTTTAGTTTCAGAGCATACACCAAGGGGATTAATTTCATCTTGTGCTACTATATTTTCAGCAGAACCTTAGTATTATGGTGCAGCAGGTGCTGACATTAAATTTACAAAATCTATATTCAGCCAGCGAAAGCCATCTCAAGCTGATAAATATTTACAACCACTTACTCAAAAATTAGGTAAAAGAAGTTATATTGTCTTCAACTTTAATTTCAAAGATTTGATCTGGTTAAGAACACTCCCTGTGTGTACTTCTCCTTTCAAAAGTATATGCAGAGTTACATGCAAAAACCCCAAAATGAATTATAAGAAAAATGAGTATCTGCTGAAGAATGATATTAAAAAACCCAGCTAGACCAGTCTGGCAGCTCTCTGTGGTTATAAGAGGAGTCAAAAGGGCTTCCTCCATCACCGGGAACTTCACCCAGGATGTAGCTCCTGGTCAGTGATGGTCCTTACAGTCCTGCAGGACCGCATGACCAAGTGGCTACCCTTCCTCAGGCAGCTCATCTGCTCAGTTTAGCAGAATGCAGGGCAAGCAGCTTAATTCAGTAGCCTTAGTACAGAGGTGTGAAGTTGAGGCAAAAAGAACACAGATACTTTCCATCTTACCCAGAGTAAAAGGTAGATGCAGGTAAATGATGTTTCTTGTTTGGGCAATTGCTCCCTGTAAGTGGTGACATGTTGGCCATTTATGAAACAAAGAGCAAAAACGTGTTTCCCTAGTATGACCTAGCACTCCTTTTCCCAATAGGAATTCAGGTGCCATCTGCCAGCTTCTGTTGCCACAAATTTGGACAAGTCTGAGGTACAGGAATAGGGGAAAGAAAACAGAAACTAGATCCCCACCTCCTACCTCCATGTCTGCACAGCCTGAATTGTCAGCAATGGTTAACTGCACTTTACAAAGGAAAGGGCTAGCTCAATAAGAGATTAAAAGTTTAAATGATCAGCTTAAATAAAGAGAATAAAACAATCAGGTTTTTAAATTGAAAAAGCATTGAGTTTCAAGTGTTGCAACCCATGTAGAGAAATCCTAGTATTTTAAATGAAAGTGAAAATTTAGCAAGTACACTTGTCCTTGGCTGTTTTCCAAGACATCTCAGCTGTTGCAGTGAATTTAAAATGGGAAATGAATCAAATATACGAGAATGGATCTTTCATAAGTTGTTATTTTCTTTAAATAATGAACAAAACTCCAACTTATCCTGGGAAAATGTCCCATTTTTCATACAACTTTTAGGAGCCATTTCCCAGCTGTGTCTCCCTCCACAAAAGCCTCCAGGCTCTCCAGAATCAAGTACTCAGCTTTAATTTAGATATATCTGGACCATATGTGTTCTAGATGTAAAAGGAACAAAATAGGAAAGCTCAAGAAAATGAGGCACTTGAACAAGCTACCTTCATTTGCAGGCTTGACTGGTATTGTCTCTACTTTAGGGACTGACTGCTGCTCTTTTTGGATGGACACATAAAATATGTGTTGGGAAAAGTAGACTACATAAGTTTGGATCTTTCATTGATGAAGTGATAAATTATTGAAGTCTGAAGTGAAATTATTTAGTTTCTTCATTTATTTTTTCATTCCATGTTTTTCAAAGGATGAAGTGAGCACCACAGTGATCAAGAAACCTTTTCCATTACGGTAAACTCAAGCAACAACCGCTATGCAAAAGCAAAAGTTAAATCAGAAGAGGATACAAAACACAAGGTTAAAAAAGAGATTCTACATGTATTGCCAGAGAAATGCTCTCCAAATGAGATAACACAGCATAAAAAATACTTAGTTTTTAATATGCCCAGGGTTCAGGCTATGTACATTGTCCAGCATGAAACTTTATTGAAAACAAATCTTGTTTAAGTCAAGGAAACGCTCTGAAACTTCTCTGTGAAAGGATAATAAAAATTGTGCATATATTGTACCCTAGGGGCAGTTTCAGACTTCATCCTCAGCTTTTGTTGTAGAAAATGTCCTTCCTGCTTTACTAAACTAATTTCAACAAGCCCAAAAGGTATTTAGATGTGAGGTCATGAGAGCTGGAAGCCTCAGCAGAGAAAATGATAGATCATGGGGTTGAGTTTAAATCAATTGAAAAAACCCAAAACCAAAGCTAACCAACCAAGAACAAAAAAAGGAGACATATTCTTTAGAACATCTTCAGAAATTAAATTTGACAATGTTAAAAATATGTAATTTTTTGTTGAACTAAGAAAAGCTTAATTCCAAGATAATTCGTGCTCTACAATCTCATTTACGTCCTTGTTATTATATTTATTAAAACAGAGGGCATCCCATTTTTTTGTATATACACACAAAACACTAAACACTAATAGGAATTTAACTGATTACAGTAATACTCCTACTCTCTTTTATCTTGGCAAAACTATTTTTCTCTTTCATTGCTTCAGCGTCTCTTCATGGTTGCTGCAGTAACAAAGTAATTTTCTGATAAATTCATCAGGAAAAGTGCACTACAGAGAACATGTATAACTCTAAACCTGTCAGACCATCACAATTGTAAGGCAGTTCTTCTCCTGGGGAAAAAAAGGAAAATTACATAATGTAATTGCACAGAGTGAAAGATAAGTTATCATAATTTTATGGTACCAAACCCAACTTTCTTAGATGTGCTCAGCATGGGGAGATGCTCCCTTATGGACAGCATAGATCATCTCAAGCTGTATCAACCACAGTGTCAACTAGGCTGACAAATCAAGATTTCTGGCGCACTTGAACCACTAAAGATTATGGATGAAGGAAAAGTTTTACAATAACATTCATCTTCCAAGTTGTGAACATTTTGCTAAACAAAATTAAATACCACAGTTTCCTTAATTCAGTTATTTCAGGAGTACTCAAAATCTATAGTGTAGTTGAAAGTGTAATCACTGTAGCTAAGCTTGATTTATCCTGTCAATCATGAAACTTACACTACTTGAAATGTATAGCAAATCCTGGATAATGGGAATAAGAGACTGCATTTTAAACATTTTATATGAGCCCTCCTTTACTTGTTAAAGGAAGTACAGAACATGATGAAGAATGCTGAAAATACTGATTTCTAAACTGCCTTATGTTGCATTTCCTTCTTCCCCTGAAACCCTGAGAGGTTCCTAAAGTGTCTTTTGGAGTAAATATAGAATAAGTAGTTTTGATTTGCTAAACAAAGAAATACCTACAGGATCTCATATTTTCTATAAAAATCAGAATTACCCCTTATTTTGGCATTCTACACAGTTTAGCTGTGTATAAATCTGGTCTTTGTAATTTTTTAACATTTGACTGTTTGGTTTACAATTTTTAATTATGACCCAAGACTTTTAAAACAAATTAGTTGTTTAGGATCTCCTGTTCTTAGAAAAAAGTCCTTCAGTATAGCTCAAGACAAGAACTATTTCTCTCAACAGAGAAATCTACTGATGTACTGAAAGCAGATAATTGCACCGAATTTTTTGTCTGCCAAAAAGAGAAGGTGGCATAAGACATGAGTTTGTCACAATACTAAAGGGGCACTGATTTCATAACACGAAAAAAAAAGAGAGAAATTGAGATGGCTCTAGTCAGGTCAGAAGTCCTTTCCCAAGTGTAAAAGGACCTTTCTGGCAGTCGTTTGCGTGAGACTGAAAGTTCATAATGAATCTGCATGCGTGGAAGATTGGCACCACATCTGAGCTAATGAACCAGCCTTTGACATGGTCTTTAACACACTATAATGGAAAGTGCCTTAAATTAGCAAAAGCCGCTAGGTGCCTTGTAGGTTTATTCAACAGGAATAGAATTTTCCATCAGAGGGAAAAAAAATGGTTGTTCCAAATGCTTATTCTGATTTGATAATTTTACAAGGTCTTCTATTCATATTTCATACTGGTTTTGTGTTTATCCCCAAAGGCATATTTTTTCCATACAAACTGAGACAGAAAGCTTGTCAACACTGCATGTCTAAGTGGAAAAGCAAACATTAAAATTTCTGACATGACTTCCTTTATGCCAATGTCACATTAGTTCTATAGTTCTGCTCTCTGTGTATTGGTTTGTCTAGATTCGACAAATTATTAGTTGGAGGAACACAGACGTTTTGGTATTAAATTGTGATTTAACACCAAGTCCTTGCCTCACAAAGATTACTGCTACATTTTTATTTCCTCATTAAAAAAAGGTGTCAAATAGTCACAACTAAGATTGTTGCATATTCCTGAATTCCTGTCTGTATGGTCAATTTGCATAATTTATTTAATTTGCTTTAGAAAATACTGTGCTGCAGTGGTAGGCAGTAGATGGAAACTGTATCAAAGTGCTGTTCACTAGTTAATGACCATCCACAACTTCCAGTAGGTTGAGAGCTGGTGGGAATTCTGTCTTGCATCAATTGCATCTTCAGGATTTGGATTCTGGAAAAGATTTTGCTTTGTCTTTGGGAGATGTTCAATGCAGTACGAGTGTGGATGCATCGTGTCCATCTATATGGACATGCTCTCATGGACAAACAACCCGAAATACCTGAAATACCAGTGTGGCAATTGGTCTTCATTCCAAGGACACGCTGACACTAGGCAGTCAAGTCAATGATACAAACCTTTCCAACAAACATTCTCAAATAATAGATGCAGGCATTCATACCAGGAATAAGTCTGGTGTTATGTATGGAGTAGCTTGTGGTTGACATGTATTAGCTTCAGTACAACCTCATCATCCCACATTAGCTGCTCTCCATTAGAAATAACATTCCTGAAAGAAGATAAAGGGGAATGAGTCATGGAATAGTAATTTCAAGAAATACACATCTGTCAGTGTGTGAGGAAGGTTTTGGATGCAAGCATGAATATTTGATTCACAATTCGGATTTTCAAGAGTGATCCATTAACAACTTCTGCATATTCTGATGTACTATTTTGACACTTGTACTGAGCTCTTCAAAAGGCATTCACTCACCTCTTCCATCTGTGTCTATAAGATACAATGTTCCAAACGTATCTTGTAAATAAAGTGTCATCTAAGTGCTGTTCAAATTTGCAAGCTATTAAATGCTTTTGGAGCTCTTCAGCTTAGAGGCATAAGCTTCTCACCTGCAGGAGAGTTTAGTGGGAGATGAGCTACTGGCTGTGTCCTGCTCATCTAATTTGAGGAAAGGAAGAGGAGGAATATAATCAAGAATTGCTCTTGCCACTCCTGCCTACTACAGTAGACTGATTTACTCCAGTCTTGGAGAGGATTAGCCCTGTTGCAAGCCATCTTATCAGCCTCTAAAATAGGAGACTGAGTGGGAATCTTGAGTTTTAGCAGAAAGTCTCTAGACATCATGTTTGTGGAGTAAAGCTCAAAATTGCAAAGGAAAAACCTCCTAAAGGCTCACAAACCAAAGGCAGCCTAGCTCAATAAATAACTTTTCACTGCCTGAGATTAGCAATACATGTTAGAAATTAGTGATAAAAGATAATGGCTATGTTATTAGGGAGCACTCCTTTATGAGAAACACATTTTTATTTCAGTCAGTCCTGCTTCTGCTCATATCTCCCAGTTTGTGTTAATGTCATTTTGAGAAACACCATTTTCAGAGAGACTGTTTCTGTGGTTGATAATTGTGTGTGGCAAATATCAGATACTTGACTTGTATTTAGGTCAGTTGTGGAAATACAACTGATCTGTAAGGGCTACTGAACAAAATGACTCTGTTATCAAAGGCATAATTATCCAAATTTCTCAAGGAAGAGGCCAAGTGATAAAATCCTCTGGAATTCTCCTAGACAAGCTACAAGACTATGATTCTGACATAACTTTTTGTTATTAAAGGTAGGTTTCATTTAAGTGCCACTTTTCAGATGACAGGGACAAGCTCAATGAAAACCTATGTTTAAAATAGACAAAATATCAGAGAAATGCAAGCATCCATTTCCAATACCCATAAGTTCTGTTTATACTTGTGCCAGCATAAACACAACTTCAAATATCATCCACAGACACTTTCTCTGTTACAGACTCAGTAGAAACTACAGCAAATGGTCCCAGAAAATACCTCTGGGTAGTGTATGACATAATTTTTCTATAATCTTGAATAGAACCTTGTCTTATTTTGTATTATAAATGATCATAAACTGCACTCAGTTTAGCTAAACTAAAAGCACAAGTTTGCCATCCAAATTAAGAAAAATGAAGATGAAGGTTAAGAAGGTTAATGAAGTTAGCAAATTGGCAAAATAGAAATGACTGTACAATATAATCAATGTTGAAGAGCATTCATGTTTTGAGTTACTTCATATCCCCCATTGTGTGACTATAGAGAAATGTTACCACACCTGTATAGATGGATAATGAGTGATATCACTAAAAGTTAGTAATGCTTAGGTGTATTTCCACCATTAAGTTCTGATCCATCAGCTATGCTTCAGCTTGACTCCTTCTATTACATAAGAATTTGAGTATTTAATTAGCATTTGGTTTCGATCTTTTGTGATAACTTTACTCAAGACAGAATCACTCCATATCTAAAACAATGTCCTGGAAATCCAACAAATAGGAAAAACAATGTCATGCCAGGCCTTTCTGTGACAAGCAGAAGTATTGGGATGAACTTCTGAAAGAACAGAGAAAGGAAAATACGAACAGCGACATGTTTCTCTCAGCACTCCTAACAGTTCAGAACATATTGGGAAGAAACAAAAAAGAAATTACTGTAGTGTAGCAGTGAGTGAGGTTCCTGTGGTGGCATGGCATGCCACAGCCTTCTCGGAGAGTGCAGAGAGGCTTGCTCGGGGAGAGCGGCTGTTCCGCTTCCCGTGCCCCTTCCAGGCTGCTCCTTGCATTCTCCGGAAAGCTGAAGCCCTGCAACACGGTGACGGTAAAGGAGGCGAGAATGCTCTCCGCATGGTGGCTCCCAGAAGCCTAGAGCCAGCACATGTGCTCGCTCCCAAAGGTAGAGAGCCAGCACACGGCATGGTTCCCCAGGCAGAGGCTGCTACCCCAAGGCAGAGTACAATGCGAGAGAGGGAGTCACATGGCATGCAGGGTCCTTTTTCTGGGGTGAAGGGGGCAGGGAGAGCATATGGACCAATGGTCACAGGGCATAGGGGTGGTACATGGGCGGAGTTGGGGTAACAGAATCAATGGGAGAAACCTGAGGGAGTGGTTAGGGCTAGGGGCGGGGAAGGGGGAACCAACCTGGGAAGGTAAACACAGGAGAGGGCAAAAATACAACAGTACACTGTAGCACATCATGCAACTTATTTTGCTGTCTGTGCATGCTCATGCACTGCATTTGCTCACTGTGGTAGGGATCTAGATAATACATCTTCAGAATGCCAAACAATTCCACTAATATTGTGCAAAAAGTGAAATTTCCTTCCTTTGCTTTATCTTCTCTCCTCTTGGATGCTTTCAGAAATAAAAGTGCTTCAAAGAACTAGAACATTAAAATTTTTGCAGCAAGTTTGTTTAAAAATATAGCAATATGTTTTTCAGTGTTGGAATATTCACAAGCTCAGGTTTCTAGCATATGGCTATTTCTGCACCACTTCTTTTGTGGTGGAGAAGTCCCATATACTGAAAAAATAAACCTGCAAATGAACAGCTGTAGCACATCACAGTATGATATGCAATAACTTCAAATAAAGAGTGGGATGTACACATTGCAACTACAGAGCGGGAGTAATGAGGAGGGAAAAGAAAAATAATTGTGTCTATAGCCTCTTCTTTTCCTTGTATTTATTATTATCACAGTTTTAAGTTTTGCACTGATTTAATGCAAGCTTGCTGTCCCTCTGCAACCAAATTCAGGCTATTTAATGTTTATTAAATAGACCATATCAATGAAATACACAGATTCTGCAGTACTTCAGTATCTCCTGTCAAATCTCTCAATTCTGACTATCAGGATAAATAATCCTGGGTCCAGGACTTGTTTTTTAAAGTCTTGTCTTCTACTCTCTATTCTTGGTGATTCTGGGAGATTGAGGATATGAGACATGCAGGGAATTAATTCTATTTACCTTGTCCTGTAAGCTAAGGAAAAATGTCTTGATCCTTTTTAATCCTTGAAAGTGACATTTCCATAAAAGCTAATTCATACAAATCCCAGCAACTGAGTTTACTAATTACAACCACAGGATATTCACACTTTGAAGAACATAACTGAAAACCAGGAGAATAAGGCTGTTTGTTTTTTGTTTAAGCAAACTAAACAACCACCTCTCAACCTCAGTTGTCTCTAAGGTTTCAGAGAATCAGAGCAGAAAACCAGTAACACACCAAGTTTGTTTCCTAGGTGGTTAATTTTCATTCAGCTTGAGAAACAGTCTAGATACGGAAGATAGATATTTTTTAGTCAACAAAGTACTGAGAAGAATCTCAAGAGAAGGCTGAGAAAGAATTATGCCCTATTGCCAAGTAATAAAATCAAATGTGTGTTGTGATCTTTTTTGGAGTTGCAAGTGGTATCTCAAAAGATAAAATCCTGTCTCTCAAAGAAAGGCTTCCTTCATGTTTCCAGAACATTTTTCTCTCTTCGAATTAAATTGCTGTCTTTGAACGTCCAGCACAAGAGATTGAATATTGTACTGCTAGAAGACCATGCCTTTAAGTCTTCTAAAGCTACACTAGAATGTCAAAACAACACTTATGAAAAATATGTACAACATGTTTTATTTTTGATTGTAGTTAACTTTTGACCTTCTGATGCTTAAAAGAAATCTAGCAAAAAACACAGAAACCACTATAAATATAAAAAAACCTGCCAATGAGCCTAATTTCTCCTTCCAGTCCTTCTCCTTCACTCAGGAAAACAAGCAGAAATCTAAACTTTTGTATGTACTTCCCTGAGCATGCTCTGTTGCTGGTCTGATTCACCTGCCTCAGCTTTCTCAGGCTGGGGTGATCAGGCTACTTGTTGAGGTCTGGCAGGAGCCATTTTGGTTTTGAAAGCCATGATGCACACTTATTATGAAAACCATCATGCATATCCAAAAAATATGACTGGAAGCATTTAACATTACATTTTTTGTTCAGATATTTCAATCACATGTCCCAGACATCTTTAGTTGCTGTGCTTCTGGTAGCATCATGGAGCAGTTTTAGAGCAGGAGACCTGGATGATTTTTGGATGACACTAAACCAGGAAATCTGCTTCAAGTTTGCAGTTTTCTGCAATTACTGACTCAGTGCCTGGGAACAGACTGGAGCTAATCTGAAGTAATACCCCTAAGCCCATACAGCATGAGACACTGGGTTTTCAGCCTCAGATTTTCTCCTAATGCACCCTGCTGGTTGTTAACACACACTTGGTCGCTGTGGGGCTCTTGCTCAGTTGCCACTTTGTTCCCACAGAAATCTGGAATCACACCATGATTTCTACCTGGGATCTCAACAGCTCTCTGTCAGCTCAACAGTCCTGGTAAGAGCTCCAGGAGGAAACTGGATGTGGCACCACCTCTTTTCCTTGGCAAACTGAACTACAGTCCGCAGAAAACAGTGATAGTCAGGATATAGGACCTGTGAAGAAAGACAGAAAAAAGTGTCCTGCTGAGCCTAGAGCAAACCAGGGAAACTGTTGCCATCTTAAATACCTGAAAAAAAGACTGCTGAGAATATCTAAAACAGAGAAAAACTTTTACTCAGTGTCCATTTTGAATTAGACAAAAGGAATCTCTCAATTTCTGGAAAGAGAGATTTAGGATAAACATTAGAATGACTTTATAATTGTAAGAATAAGGAAGCTTTGGAGAAAACTGTTTGAAGAAATAATGAAATCCTACCCAGAAGTCTTTTAAAAGTAGGCTAGACAGATATCTGACAGGTGTGGTTAGTCACATTGTGAGGAATGGTGACGGGCAAGACAACTTTTGAAGCTGGTGTCATCCTGTCTGACATATCAGAAAGACTTCATTTTATGAGTGAGTAACTTGGCACCCACTGAGATTTCTGAGGTCATAGAGAATTAGAAAATGGATATTGCATGGATAAGGCGGGGCCATTAGTGTGATAAATCTTTAGGAGCTCTTTACTTACGGTGAAGTCAGTGGGAGGCTTACCTGTTACTGAGAGCATGGGGGGCTCTTTGGTTTGGTAAGAATTTATTTGTGTGCATGGTCAAAACTTGACGGAACTGGCAAGTCCAAAAGCGGTGATTGAAAAAGGAGAGGTACAAGTGTTATTCTGGGGAACTGAGAAGCTAAAGGCAACATTCCTGACAACCCAGTGGAATACATCGCAAGGGCAGAACCTGGGCTTGGTTTGAGTGTGCTCATTCTGCCAGATTATGCTGCGTTTCAACTTTATGGTTTTAATTTTTTTCTGATGCTTTCCTGTTATATAACTGCACTTTGTGCATCCAAGACCTGAAGTTAATATCTCTTAAACAATCTCCACATGAACATTGCTGGGTATTTATTTATTTATGCTGTTTCTGGTCTCCTGTAGAGGCACAAGCTACTTTAGTGCATACAGAAGAGAATATTCCAAGTAGGAGGTGGTGGAAGCAGGAAAAGAGGCTGCATTTATGAATGAATCAAGCACTCTAAATTATTTACTGCAATTTATTACCTGAAATCCTCTATCATGCTATTCATGACTACCTGCAATTGTTGCCATCTTGTCTGTGACAGGGGTCTCAATCTTCATAGCTCAAAACGTGGACTTCTGCAACTCAAGAAGAAAGCTAAGCCTGAAAACAGCATCTAGGGACAAGCAATTTCCATGGATCAGGGGCAGAATGCATAGCTACATAATTGATGTGTAACTGGAACTCAGCAAATGATGGATGTCTCGGTGACTCAACAGAAAACCAAAAGGGTGTTATACTGACTACTATCAGAATAATGAAACCTTCCCTAAAATTTCATTTTGCAGGGATGTAGATAGATTCCTTTTTTTAAAAAAAAATCTGAAACAGAATGTTTTGGTATATTTCAGATGTTCAATTATTTCTCTTTTTATTTTTAATACAACATTGTTTAATTGCAGTACACTGTTTTAAAGTGGAGAAATGTTTAATTGCCTTAATGTCGGAATGACAAAAACAAAACTGAAATGATACACTGTTTTTTGTAGAATTTCACTGATATTATTCAGGAGTAAATAATTTCTGGTCTATTTTTAAATTAGGAAAAGATGATGTGCCTGACCAATAACTCATTTTTTCCCCCTGAAATTAAATATTTTTAAAAGAATTTCTGCGATCCTATGACTTACGCATACTGGTTTATCTTATCATACTATACAGTGATCCAAACCATCATATCTAACATATAATTGCACATCATTTATCATTGCCATAAATGCCTAGTCATCTGCTTATTTCTTTCCTAATCCGCCAAATCTTTAATGTTATATATTCTAATATTTATTGCTGCTTATTTATTTCATATCTCAGAGAAGGAGGGTAATATGGCCAAAGTCAGATTGTTTCTCGTCCTTCCAGAAGGTCATTATATCGTTCTATGTAGAAGACATCACACACAACTTTAGCATACCTAAATACCGTTCACCCAAAGATGATCACAACAAGAAAAAACAAGATAAATATGTGGGATTTTCTCACAGTGTGCATATAGACAGAACTAAAAAGGAGATAGAGGAAAGTAAAACAGTCTGCAGGAGCTTTGAAAATATCCCAGGTTGCCAGTCACGAGAGACGCACAGAGTTGGACGCATATTTATGACAAAGCTTCACCCATAGTCCGTGGATATCAAGCCAATATATAATCTTAATTGTATCTCAAAGGATCTGTAAGTATTAATTCAAAATAGCACATCTTTATAGCAGTTTTCCCCAGTTTTCTATGGATCTCAGTGCACTTTGGAGTGCTGGCTACTAGTGAAGACAGAATTCAATTCAATTGCTTGTGTATAAGAAAGTGCTCACTTCCAGATCAAGCAAAACAAAAATTATACATGTTTATTCCAGAAATAATTGAATAATAGACTCCAAAAATACATGCCATTCGGGAAACATAGGGAAATTGCAAGTATTATCGGAATTGTAGCTATTACAGAGCTATATTAAAGCTGTTAAAATAGTTAGTACTTATCAAGAGACAATGGAAGAATACATAGTCACATTATAGGAAAAATTAGTGTCTGTAGTAAAATTGCTCATCTGTATGTGTATATGGAATGCAAACACAAAGATGATAAAATATTTTATTGTTAAGCAAGAAGGCAGGCAAAATAGAACTTTTTTTTTCCACAGATGTTAGAATAATCTTCAAAATAAAGCAGTGAAATATTCTAGTTTTGCCTGTGTAACGTTAGCTGGTGACTTTCAAAGATGTATTTAGGGTTGCTTAGGAATTTGTCCTGATGCACTGAGCACAATTGTCTCAGGTAGGGTTATCAGATAGCAGCAGGTAGGTGGGACAAAAAAGCTTATGCCAGAGCTCTCCTCTGCTACTAATTAGCTCTCTTACAATCATCGAGGCACTCCTGGCATGACAAATCTATAACCATCAGAAAATTGTCTACTTTTTCAGTTGCACATGCACATATATGTGTGCATATAAACAGATATGTGTTTGCATATATAGAGACAGATCTATACTAATGTATAATTCATGTAGCTGTGGAGAGGCCTCATCCATCATATGCAGAGCTTAACAAAGCACAGGATGCAGTGTCAGAGACAAGCAGCTGGCATTGATCCCACTGAAGAGGTTATCAGAGAAGAACAAGTGTATTTTCCTATGGTGCCAGTGCAGGGTAAGACTCTCACATGCTGTTTCTCACTGACTACATCTTACAGGCCTCATTTATAAACCTGGGAATTTTCTTACCTGGTTTACTGAAGCGAAGTAACATGAATATAAAATGTCCTGCTGAGAGAAGAAAAGATGTATTTCAAAGGCTGGTCTCTAAAAAAACCTGCTGATTAGTGCTAAAGAAATCAATTTAACTCAAGGAAACTTCATAAAAGCCTATTGACTCTGCAGAAGAGAAGTGTGTTATTCCATGGGGAAGTAAATGAAAGAAGAAAGTATCTATCCAGACAGCTTCTACAAGATTTTCCTTCCCTAAAGGGTCCTTCTGTGTGTAAATTAAACCACTCTACTTGAAAGTGGTTGACTCAAAGCGAGAGTTCTTTGTTTAAAAAACTGACTTGGTATTACGCACATACCTTTGGGTCCGCGTTTGAAAGGTTTATTTTATATAAGATGCGTATAATATTTATTTCATTTATTACACAAATAGTCAAGGAACCTACTGCAATATTGCTGTCTGACTTAAAAAAAAAATAAAAAAATTAGGGATCTCTTGAAAAAGTTTGCAGTTTTAAATGGAAAACAACAGAAAAGAACTGACAAATCTTGAAAGAACGTCAAAACCCTGTACATAGTAAACAAAAAATGTATAAAATTTAGTATATACAAATACTTTATAAATGCCTAAACATTTGGACACAGGCAATTTTTTTTCCCTTTTGTGATTTCATTTTTGAATTTTGTCATTTTTTGCTTCTATCTTAGAAAAGCTGCTAATTTGTCCAAGGGAAAATGTAGATACCTCATGCCATCATATGTCCACTTTTCCTTGATTTTCAGGTTTTTTAGAAACCAAAGGCAACAAAGAACAGCTTTATTGCTGCCAGCAAGTTTCTCTTGGTGTCGCCCTGCATAGTATCACCAACTTCAGCTGTGCTGACTTCAGCATATTTGTTCTGCCAGAGAATCTGGTCAAATAGTTGCAAAATGCAGATCTAAGAAAGCAATATTAGAATGCAAATTTGCACAATCCAGATCGAGAAATGACTGCCTGATAAAATTTAGACTTTGGTATTGAAGTCCCTATTTTTCAAAATTTCTGTCCCTGTTGCTAGGAAAGTAAAAGAGGAACTCAGGACGTGTTTGCTATAAACTTTATCAACTATTTAAGAAAATGAGTGTTTCTCGTGCAAACTCTGCCACATAGAAATCAGAATTTGAAAAAAAAAAGGTAGAACTGATATCAAAGCAATGGAAAAATGTTTCTATCTGGCAAGTCAAATTTCAACACCTGTGTCTCCCTGTTTTGAAAGCTGCAACTTTGGGTTCTCTTGTGTTAAACTCTAGCTTCTGTCACGCTTTTTGCAGTGTTTAGTCTTTAGGCAAGCTTTTTGGTTTAGTGACTGATATCCTAATAAAATAATGTAAAACATCATGGAACTATAATTTAAATATATATTCCTTTGAGGTTCAAATTCTCCTTAGGCTTTGCAGAGAAAGCTGAAGGCATTCTGAGATGAGTCTGGGGCCTTCATCTGTCATCCTGAAAAGATCAGATAAATTTTTATTTTCTACACTTAAGTGAGACCAGAAATTGACTTTAAAGACGTAAATAAGGGAGTAAGACAAGAAAGGTGAGCCTGCTGACTTAAACTTTCTATGTAAAGATGTCCACCTCCAATGGAAGCCTTTTAAGGTCTGCACCCTGGAACTAAGTAACTGAGAGGCTACTTAGAGATACCAGTAAGTGAGAGGAGTTAGAGGTGACTAAAAAGACAGAAAATTAGTGAAGTCCATGTCTGGTAGTTCCCAGACTGGCAAAGTGAAGGTTTGTGTGACCATAATGATTAGCACTCTCAAGCTGTTAATAAATAGAAAGAACGTTAATAAATATATTTCCTTAGGCTTTTCTGCCCATCCCTCTCAGTCACTTGTCAGTTTCCAGTCTTGTCAGACAATTATGGAAATTCATGTCAACTAAAGCTATTTTTGTCTGAAATTAAACATTATTTATAATGCACCCAAACTGCTAATTGTGCAGTTAATTTTCGGATCAGTTGTTTACTAAATGAATTGTTTGACCTCTAGCAAAGACATTTTCTGCAGAAGCTGTCAAATGAAAACATTTTAGCTAAGATACATAGTATGCAGTCTTCAACTTTGTGAATTAGATTCTGCCATGACTTCTGGCCAAATGTTCGCTGTAGTCAGTGGATTTGAGTTGGCTATGGAATATAGCTCAGTTTCATGACATTGTTTATAAATGAAAATGAAAAGCCCAACCTCAATCTCCAGGATTGTTTGTAGCCTCACAACAATCTAACAGTAAAGCTGACAACACAGAAACCAGAAGAAACTGAAGTCATAAAACTGGTGCTGAGTTTTTATTGTTGCATTGCCATTACCCTTTCATTTGAAAGCAAAATAGTAATAAACACAAAATGAAGGAATCGACAGCAAACCAGCAGGGAAGGATGTTAAAATGTTCCTCATCAATCTGCTAGAGGGGCAAGACTGGACTGGAACTGCTACGACTCAAAATTCTATTAAAAAAATTATTGCTGGAATTTTTCTTTAGAGAAAAGGAGAAATAGAAACAACTTACCATAGATGTAGAACAGCACTGACTTCAAATTATAGTTTTAGGGAGGGTCCTCCTGAGGGTCATCCACTGTCCATGATAAGCCCCTGTTGCTCATAAACAAGTCTTCTCTTGCCTGTCAAATTTTGTTTTGGAAAGTTATCCATATTCTTTGTTAAACCACTCAGGTTGCTGGGGAACTTGGGATAGTGTTGCAGAGTCCCATGAGTGGAGAGGATTCTTCTGTGTCATGGCTCCCTGAGGTCTGGCAGGGAGACAGCTGCTGAGGAGAGGTACAAAGGACCTCTTTCAACGAAAGAATTTGGTTAATCTGATTTGGGCACTTCTTTCACATCATTAAAGCCTTCCTATGCAACATATATACGTACATAGTTGTATATCTATTCTTCTAGATATAGAAGTGTATCATAGTTGTGTATCTATTCTTCGAGGCTTTTTATTTTCCACCTAATCCCAGTGCTGATTCATGTAAATTTTCCTTACTGGCTTCTTGATCTCTTCATTCCTCCTTTATTATCATAATTGTTCCACCCAATGAAGTCTATACCATGTTATCACGGTACACAAGAGAGATTCAGGTATAGGCTGACCTTTTATTTACAAGGATAGAAACAAACCTATGCAAAAGTCAAACAAAATTCCTTCTTGAAGGAGGATCAGGTCGCATCTGGTAGGACAGTTTCTGCATGCTATGATAAGTATTTGCAGTGGAGATGGGAAAGATAGACAGGACTTCAGTGCTAACACACTCCCTTTGTACCATTTAGAGACAGCAAGGGCCCAGATTTGCCTGCTAACCAGGCAATTAAAGAACTGCCCTAATTAAAGAGGAGTTTATCACAGTAAAACATTGTAGCTTCATGCCACTCAGTCTCCATCTTCCAAATACATACCAGGGAGGAAGGGACTCAAGAAGAGGCCAGAGTTTGCGAGGAAAACGTGCCTTATCTGTTCCAGTGCTTCTGGCTGCTTTGACATCACTGTGGAGCAAACAAAGATGAACAGGATTGACTCCCAGGTTTTACACTTCAGCAGCGCTTGGATGCAATGAAGGATTTTCTTTGACACATATGGCAATGCATTGCTCCCGAATCCACGCAGTGCTGGCTTAGCTCACCACTGACTCACTGATGCAGTGACTGGCTTTTTCTGAGACATGGGCCTTCATGTAAACACAAAACTTCAGTTCTGCACAGATCAGCCCTCGGCAGAACTTTAGAAGTTATATTTGTGCAAGTTTATTTCTTCTTACCCTTTCCAGTGAATTATAGTCAAGCCAATTATTTGGCTGTGTGAACAGTCAATTAGCTGGAGCTTAGTCTTTCTTTTTCTCTATCTGACAATCATCTTTTTGAAAGTACACAATGAGAAACTTGCCAGAATGAGACTGTAATAAACAAAAGTGCCAAATGTGCCTCTAATGAGTTACACCTCCAATGCTGAATGCATGGGACTCATACTTCGAGCTTTCTTAGCACGATTTGACAACGGCAGAAGCAGAAATAACAACCTTCTCTCATTCTGATTGACAACTGTTCACTTAAAGGACACAATATATCAGGGCAACCACACTACAATACCTTTTCTCTCTTTATTCCTTTTTTTTGTGCCTATTAATGCAACATTTTATTTTTGGAATTCGGGAGCATGAGAGAGACACACAGAAATCCGAAGACTAATTAATTTCAAGTGAACAAGGAATACATCCCATAACCTCCTTTTAGAGGCTTTTGGAGGATTTTTTTCTTTCTCCTTTTTAGCTCTTCCACCATTTTACATTAAAATAAAAATTCCAGGTGAAACAGGAAGGTTTTAAAATGTGGACTCCTGGGCTGGGCACAGGTTTCATTTACCGAGTTTTTGCTGTGTGTCTGTGTGGTCATAACTACTCTGAACTACTACAGTGGCCTCACTGGCCACTGCTCATGTGGTTTGCAAGGCATGGCAGCTGAATGTGTGACAAAAAAGCAGTGACAAAAGCCATTTCCCACCATTCTTCCCCTCTCCCCCTTGAACCATAGCATTAGGTAGTGTCTCCACTTTTGTGGAATTTTCTGGCTATGCTAGACTGCTAGAGTGCTGTTAAGCTGTTGCCTACCTGAAGGCAACTCGATGTGCCCGAGGCAAGATGTGCACTATCAACCTATCAGCATGCAGGGTATGTGAAAGTCATGCAAACTTCAAAGAAAGAAACACTTCAGAAGACTTCCACGAGCTTGTACAGAGGATCTGAGCAACATCGGAGAGGATTCAGTCTGGCTGCAGAGATGCTAATACTCTTAAGAAACAAAGTGCAAAGATCTTTCGTATCTCAACATAGAAGCAGAATGAAAGGAAGAAAACGATGGAATTTAAAGTAGTACTTTTCTTATGGATAAATATTAAGGCGTTTCTCGGGCTCTGTATGCATGAACAAGACAGAGAAGGTGTCAGGTCTATGCTAACATTACATCTAAGATAGCTGTCCTTCAAAGCTATTTCAACACCCAACATACTCTGGATATCTGGCATCTCATGTCCCTATTGACCTTATTGGCAACAGATGCTCAGTTGGAATTTCAAAAGAATGCAGACCCAGCTGTCTTTTCAACTCTCACCACCATTTTTTTTCCAGCAGGAAGACATGACAGATTGTCTTGTCCACCTGGAGTAGGTCATGAGACATCAGCACACGGACAGAGTTGAGATGGAGGCTGTGGGGCCAGATAAAGAGTAAAAATCTTTTTGGGTATTTTCTAGGTGGAGAGTGTTTTCATGTGGACAAGGGGTAGCCCTAGGGGTAGATAAAGTAGAGGAAAAACTTGGCCTTGTTTTCTAAAGCAAAAACCTTAAGTTTTCTAAAGATTTCGTTTTCTAAAGCAGAAACCTTAAGTAAGGATTGAACTCTGAGAACTCCCTATTTTTACCTGGAGAAGAAAGGGAGATAGGGAGGAGAGGAAAAACTGTTTTTCAAAGCACAACTAATTTTAGAATCATGGAAGTATATTGTTTGGAGACAAAAATCTCATCCTGAGCATCTAAAATTATAAACACTAGATATTTCTATCTAGCTTAGACTCATGAATCTATATTTTATAGTATTTATAAAAAGTAGGAACTTTTGAGATGACTGTCCCCTACCACTATTTGACATTTGTCCATGTTCTTCCCTGATCCACCTTGCTGCTCCAGCCTTTGGGATGTTTCTTGGTGGCACCTGAGCAGTCAGCCATTCAGTTCACCTCCATCCCTACTCGCTTGCAAAGCAGTTCTTTAGTTCTCTGAAATGCCTTCACACAGGTGGCTGCAACCTGATGCAGGCAGGTCAAACATTCCCTCTGCTGTGTAAATATTCCCTTTTGTTTCAATGGCTTTTGTAAACTCCATGGTACGGACATAACAAAAATGCTTCCAGAAATTTGGCTTGTTCTAAATGATTTCTCATTTCTTTATTTTTCTTGAAGACTGTGTTACTCAACTGTATTTGTACATATTTAGACCACATACGTAGCTTTATAAGCTGTAAATGTTTTTTCATTTTTCTTGGGTTTTTTGTTTGTTTGGTTGGGTTTTCTTACCTACTTAGCAATTGAAAGCACACTGCAAGAAGACAGACCAAGGCATGAAAGATGAGGAAAAAAAAGATGTTTGCTCTGATCCAGCTGACAGTCGTGCAATTAAATTGCCAGGAAATAAAACCAATGTGCTTTACATGTCTAAAGAATGGTTTCAAGCCAAGCACATTTTGTACTGCACATTCAAGGGAGTAATTAGCATATCTGGCATTGTTATAGCCCAGCTGATGGGCAACAAGATATTAGTCACTGCAAATAGCTGCAGTTTGTGACTAAAGTGAATTACACGGATGCTTGTTTGACACCATTTATTTGATGAGAAAGAGCACACAAATTCATCCAAATAAATCAGGATGCAAAATTACATTTCTGCCTTCCTTTTGAAGGATTAACAGGATTAAATTTATTGAAATAAATTTTACACGCTTGCCTCACGTTGGCTTGTGTATTTTTTAAGACTAAATGGGCTGGAGACAGTGGGCAATCAGAGATCCTCCAGCCTGTGGATTAGCACATTGGCTCTAAGAGCAGCAGAAGTGGGGATTATCCTGTCTGGGTCCATAATTTGCAGTAATGATATGGACAAATCCAGCAACATCCCATATAATTTTCTTTGTGTAGGACTGTATCTTCCTCAGGTGAGTCAAGAAACAACTCATCTGAATCAGGTAATCATGAAAATGCAGGTACGACCCAGTGCAGAGTAATGGTAAGGAAGGAAATTGTTGCAAGGAACTACAATTGGGTCCAGAATGTCAGTGTCAGATGGGAAGCAAGTCAGCCTCTGTACTCACACTGGATAGGACACATCGAGGACAACCACATTATTTCTTCTTCTGATAGAAGCAAAACAAAACACAACAAAAGCCAAACAGTAGAAAGGAAATTTAGCCTTCTTTCCAAGTGTTGCCTTCCATAAAATTCCCACTGAGGGGAGTTGTTTGAGTCATCAAAAAGTCTGTGTGTTGCTGCACACTCAAGGATATCACATGCTCAGCTGGCATAATATGAATGGCAGATCTGATACAATAAGTATGTGTCAGCTCACATGTGATAGCAGGTTCAGTATTAAATTATCCAGAACCATTCACTAGATGAGTCTTTACAAGAGTAAGGTCACAACTGCACAGCAGATCTCTGTGCACTGGGGATACTAACAAAAACTCTTTCCTAAACTGAGTTCTTGACATTGGTCCATGGCTGTAAAACTGGCACATCAGCTGTTACAAGATGCTAGTCTTAGATAAAACTCGCCTTGGACTAAGCGACAGAAAAGAGCAAACAAACAATCCTGCATGCAGGAAGGCAGGGATTATTTTTTTCACCTAGAAAAACATCTGATTTTAGGTACACAGTGAAATGTCAGCTGTGATTATCAAGATTACTACCGTAGGCAGGTGTCCATAGGCGAATTGTGGAAAACAGATAAAGCAGCATATTACCTGCTTCTATTATTGATTACATGAGAAACTCTGGGTATATAAGGGACTCTGAAGAAGACATCCAAGAAGGATATGTTTACTTTTCTTAAATGCCTCAAAAGGCTCCAAATCAGTTTAGCTGTTTGTCAGAGGACTCATTTTCATTTTATTGACCAAATCAAATTGAACTTCAGTAGTTTTAGATATAGTGTTCTTGGAGGAGTCATCTATTGGGAATCTCTCTGTATAGCCCTTGCTGGCACAAATGTTAGCATCTTTGGTGGAGAAACACAGACGTAGAACTGCAGACTTGCAGGTGGAATTGCAGTTTATAGGTAAGGAGGAACCACAGGGGAAATGTAATTCTCTTCAGGGGAAAAATTCTCTTCAGAAAGGATTGCATTCTCTTTTATTTCTCAAGAACTTCTTTCCTCTTGCTGCTTTTATTTTGATTCTTTTTTGGCTCTTGGCTGCAGTTTATGCTTTTGTAAATTGGAAATGGGAATACTGCATGCTTCCAAATTCCCACTACTGCAAATGTTCTCATTGTTCATTCAAGAATTAATCCTGCATCTGGAACACAGTTATACTCCTATTCCTAGACCAGGTAGCCACTGTAAACTGAACTATCCAGCTCTTTATTATTGACATGTACAAAAGTAAGATTATAACCTGATCTGAATATTAGGAAATGCACACTTACATATAGTGCTTGTGTCCAAGGTCTCTCCTGGAAGAGCATGACATGACTGGAAAATGAGGGCTGGTTGCCTGAAATAAGTGATTTAACCTGCTTTCCCTGCTGCCTTGTTCCAGGCTCTCTTTGGGACATCCTCTCTGGGTTGACAAAAGATCTTTTTTACTGCAGAGATGAGTGGACATTTGGTACATGTATAAACGTCTGTACAAACTTTAATACAAGAGTGAGGCAGGCTCAAGGAGTATTTTGCTTTCCCTATTTATGTATATATATTTTTGGGTCTTTAGAATTACTTTAAAACTTTTTAAAGTAATAAATGAGTAAATCTCAATTTTTTTTGTGGTTTAGATGCCACATTACCAAAATGTGTGTTACTCATGGCTAGTATTAATTTGTGCTGCTTTAAGGTTTTTGGGTTTGTTCTAGGCTTCTTTTGAGGTTGCTTTTTTTCTGGTTGGGCTGCCTAAGAAGATGATCTTATAATTTATAACCTACACTACTTCCCCATACAGTTTTGGTGCAACTTATAAGGTGAAATTGGTCAGTGATGTTTGAATTGGTGGAGGCATTACCAGATATACTACCCAGCAACTAGTTCTATACCACGTGTTGTTCACAGGATCTTATGTTTTGGCTAACTGGAATGAATATTTTTTTTTCAGGATACTTCTACAGTGAAAAATTTAGTAAAAAGCAAGATATTGTAAGAGGAAAGGCAGTGAGAAAAAGTATTCACTACTTATGGTGATAATTTGATTTTACACAAATATTCTCAGAAAAAGTAGGAATGATTTTTTCATCCTAATTACACCATGACACAAATTACCTTTATCGGTGTATGCCTGTTCAGGAGACTGCAGTGCAGGAGGAAATGTGCCAGAGAGACATTGTAGTGTTCCAAGGTTTGGATACGAGGGAAGATGCAGCAAAGGGAAAGGGAAATTCTTCCATTTGCTGTGACAAAAAGGGAAGATACTACTTTTATTTTTAAAATAAAGAGATGTGCAGCAGGTTGAGGTGTGTGAGGCTGATGCAGCTGAGAGAGGCAGAGGGGGACTGAGGGGGTTTGAAGGCTACCACTATAAGAAATAGTTTCATGTTCTCAGGGATGAGCAGAACAGGAACTGTTTGTCCATGCAGATGGGTAGGACAGGGAATGTTTTGTAAACTTTGGGTCTGCTCACACTCTCAGGGATCTTAATTATGCCTTTCATAAACAAGGAGCTGTCCTGCAAATTCTTGCCCATCATCTCTTCAGTAATCCACACAGGAAATCCTTAGCTTTGGTTATCATGACTTCAAAACTGAAGGAAACTACACACAAGTAAGTAAAATGCCATGCTCCCAATTCCAATAGTCCCAAATTCACAGGACTATCTAAAAACCTATGTGATACTTACTTGTGGGTGATTAACGTCAACATTTACATGCATCTGAATCTGTAGCCTTCCAGGTATGCTTCAGTTGCACTTTTCAAATTTTCAAATTTCAAATTCAGTTGCATATTTTTCAGTTTTTTACTTAACACCTAGTACCTTCTTATGGGGCCAAAGGCTGAAGTTTTGGGAAAAAAAAACCCCCAAATCCCTCAGAACAAATACTGTAGGATTCCTAAGAAACCTGAGATATCTGGCAACTCCCTGGTCAAAAGGACCAGGTCTGTGTTTTCATTTGTTCCTTATACACACAAAAGCCCTCTACCAAGATTAAAACCAAGGCTGTAGTAATCTTGACAGACAATATGTAAATCTATCAATTTTAAAACCCTTTAAAGATTGTACAGAGCAGCCAGTGGGCCAGTGCTCCTCAGAAACAAGAACTGAATAGCGTTACCTTGGCCTTAATCATCACAGAGGGCAATGGGATTGTTCTAGAAACAGGGCTCTGAGCTGCAATGAATCCACCTGCATATTCAGAAACGCTCCTTTAGGTGTAGGGAGTAAGAACACTCTTCTTCCTGGGAAAAATACACCTTTGTATGCAGATACATGCTGTATCTATCTATATATCTCATTTGTTTCTCTGGGATGCATAGTTATATTTGAATCAAAACACTTGCAATTTGGATATATGTTCCAAAGTAAGTTGCTTTATTGGTGCATTAAATCTAAATAACACAAAGTGACACTGAACACTCAGAGTAATTTGTCTGACTGCTGTCACCAAGCATTGCTTCTGAAGATAGATGATAAAACTCATTGAGTTTTTCTGTTTCCTCGGTAAACAGCTGAAGGAAATGTGTCCGTGTTCCTCTAATCTTGCCCCAGGGCATTTGGATTAATATTGACATCACCAAGCCCTGTGCCAGTGGACCGAAAGAAGAATAGCACATTCCGGTGACTAATTCAATACCAATAGGAGCAAGCAGCCTGAATTCAACATAGAAAAATATTTTTAGTGGATCTTTCATGAGTCTAAGACGGAAGCCAGCCCTTGGCAAGTGTAATCACTCACCAGACAATCAGCTGGAACTTTGAAAGCTTTGGAAGATATGAGGCAATATATTCTTACCCTTTAGCACCTCACCTTGTACAATCAGTTTAAGGATAGCTCCATTTTAAAATTCCACTTCTTTGGACACACCGGTTATTTAGACATATCTGGCAATCTGCACTGTTGAGCACACTGAGTTATATAAACAAAACCAAGCGACACCCGCCGTGGTATACTTACAGAATCAAACCCACATGACTTTAGAATTTAGTATGTTCTGTTTCCTTTCGCTTCCCTTTCCTCTTTTTTTTGGTCAAATTTTCATCAATCTATTTAGGGTGGAAGTGTTGTTTAATAAGAGCAGCTACTGATGGGCATTCAGAGGAGAGTGGGGTGGTTTTCGTGCCAAGTTTTTCCTCTTCATGCAGGTGGGGAAGTAGAGAAGGTAGGAGGAGGGCTAAGCTTGACTTTTCCAAAGTATCATTTCAAATGGAAATGACCTGGATTGAGGAGATGATAACTTGTTATGAGAAGAGTCACATGTGCTTTCCTTTCTGAAGCATAAAAGAGACCCCATGAAGACAGAGAAATGTCACTGATTACACTGCCCCAAGATGATCCTGGATTTTGCAAGTTCTGTCTCTGGGGAGAGAAGTGAGGCTCAATTCAGCCACCTAAAAATCATCCATGAAGGGTGAAGGACAAGAGCTGATCGGTGCAAAGGGGTTTTGGGTGACATGCCTGAAAGGGAACAGTGCAATTGTTCCTTTCAATCCCACAGCTTGCTGAGGCAGGGTCTCTAGCTGGAACAAAATAGAAATTTATACTCACTGGCAATCTGAAATAATCTAGATGTGAGTGTCCTAGTCACATATATGTCTCTTGAGCTAGGAGGAAAAAAAGTAGACTCTTTAAAAGATTTTAATTTTTTAATATGCTGACTCAGTTTTTCATCCAGCATGAACTTTTAAAACATTACTTGCAGATGTTCAATTAGTTTTCTGAAAGCTATGCTTGGTATCACTTTACTTGAGTATGCAGCCTGCATCTGTCTGCATAAAAGACCTTAAATATCCAAATTCAATAAGAATTCAATGTAAATATTTAAATCTAATTATTACCAGCCAGCAAGCACACAGATAAATATTACCAGACTACAATGTCAGTCAAAATTACACATAATTCAGTGCACTTGCAAAACAATCAGAGTTTATACGAGCTTGTGAGTGCTTTATGCTATTAAATAGATACCAAAATTAGCTTGCATTACTGTGCTGTAGGCAGTTACCACAATCCTCTGGCTAAGACCCCGTGTGACACCATGGCTGGGCAGTGTCAGACAGCTTTCCTTCTCTCATTTGAAAGAATTAGAAACAAAGCTCTACTGCTGCTCGGATAAATGGTTCTATATGCCTGAATGACATTTGTTTTTCTGCTGGAGATATTTACGTAAAATCTCTTTAAAATCAGGCCAAGGGAATAATGGGAGCCAGCTGAAAGCAGCCAAACATTGTGTAGTTTGACAATATATTTGTTTTCTTTTTCTTGTCTACCCTGGATTTCTTTCTTCTGTATCACCTCAAAAGCTGCTTCTCTGAAACCTCCTGAGTAGTGGTTGAATTTATGGTTATGCTGATCTCATTAAGAGCCTTTGTGCCACAGCTAGAGCATGTGACTCAGTTTCTGCTGCCAGTGAAAATATTTGTGAGACAATGAGAATGATCCCTTGTGTTATTGCAGTGGATGGTCATTTTGAATACAAAAGTGATTTCATGGACCTTGGGAAGAAGATAAGCAATTGCTTCTTCTCATGCTTGCTACCATTTCATGCTTGTGTGACGGGTTCACTTCCCAACTTTTAACCTTAGTGGATTGATTTTATCAGGTTTCAGGAATAAAGAATGGATCAACAATTTAGGAATAAAATTTTATAAATAAAAAAGGGATATACATTTCCAGGAACATCTACTTTCAGTTTTTAGCCAGTAGCCACAACTCGTAACCAAAGTTTTGCTCCAACTTTTTCCTGTGAAGAGGCCAATTGATTCCCTATCCTAGTGTGCTGCCTGGAGGTGATGCTCTGCAGCCAGGTGTTTGCCATGCCCACCTTACCAGTTAGAAAATCTGGCACTGTCTAAACTTCAGCACATTTTCGTCAGAGGCACAAGCTACAAAAGAAAAGGAAAGAATTGCTTGATGCTGTCCCTCTGGATGCCTTCCAATTTTGCAAAGTTGGCTGCTGTGCTGGTCAGGACCCTGGCCTTAAGAACCTGGGCACAGGTACTTTGTTTGGCTGTAGTTTGTGAATGACGAGGAAGGTGTTGGGTGACTAGGATGGTTACCCAGCTTGCTTCAGACTCGGTGTCACAGGGATTTTGAGTAGAATGTTTCCTTAACAAAAACTATTTAATGATTATATGATTCAGAGATGTCCAAAACCAATAATTATGACTTGAATTTAACTGGCTGGATTTGACAAATACATCCTAAAGAACAAGGCTAAAGGCAAGAGAAACTTATTAGGCAGGTTCTTTGTAGACTTAATGGGCTCAGAACTCAGAAATGAAGAGATGAAAAGTCAAGAATTCCCAAGTAGAAACTCTAAGTTAAATAAAATCTGAGTATAAGAGCCATACTTTCATTCTGTTAGTTTCATCTGTAACTGAGTACAAAACCATTATTATAGCTCAATGTTTTTTTGGGATTTCTTTTGATACTACTAACAAAATTAATATTCAATGCATGAAACACTATAAATTCTGCATAAAATATGTCTGCACAATCCCACTATTGTTAAGACTTTTCCAATAATTTATTTTTATGTAACATCGCATATAGCATTTAAAATGTAAAGTCTCAGATATTGACTTGGTTCCTGAATCTCAGTGAGCACATCATAACAGAAAACCTCACGGAAAGTCTCCTTCAGTCCCTCCAAAGAAAATTTTGATCCTCAAATGCTCTGGGTTTGAAATTGTGTTAGAGTTGGGACATGCAAGAAACTCTTGTCAGTCTCAGTCTTTGGAAGAAGGCAATTGTGTTCACCACTTTTCTTGAGAAACAGCACTAGAGCAAAGACAATTTACACTGAAAACTATGAAAGAAATTAAAATGGGAAACTATGGCTGGTCACCTTAAATGGAAATGCACTACTCCATGGGATGTATAACACACACACAAAGAGAATTGCTGTTTTTTGAAGATGTGTGAGGTGAAGGCTGAAGGCAAAAAAAGCACCTGAGTGTGAGTATGCTCATCACTTCAGCAGAAGAGCTTAGGCTGTGACTGCTGCATTTTAAAATTCCAAAGGGGAGAGTAATAGATCAATTTAAGCATGGTGGGCATGTTAAGCAAAATCAATGCATGTGCAATTCAGAGCACTTGCACTGCTCCCAAAATGCCACTTTGCAGAATGTGACAAGTGATAAAGATCTCTGTCTTTATTCTGCCAGAGACTTAAAGCTTTTAAAATAATGTTTTGTATTACTGTAACCAGCACTGTGATCAACTGAGCTGCATCCAAGCAGCACAGAGGGGGGAGTTCATTCAGAACCTTTTGTTCTGAAAATACACGTGTCTGTCTTTTGAGTTGAAAAACAGGTTCTGGTATCTACATCAGTAGCAGCAGGAGGGCTTTTATTCAACTTTCAGAATGATATAGTAAACAATATTGTGAGAAAATCATATTTCTGTCTCCTTATCTGAACCAATGTGTTTTAGCAGGATAAGAGGTTACTATATATATTTTTTAAATCATTTGCTGCCTCCTTATGCATCACAGCTTTTGATTTGGGAGGCTCTCACCTATTCCACGCAAAGTACAAATCCACGTAGAGGAACGGGACTTTTGTGGTCTAGAAGATGGGAGATCTGGATTCACTTCTGATCCTTGATTTTCTCTGCATCACTTTTGAAATTGTGCTAATAGACTGCAGTGACTGAAACACAGTGCTCTTCTGTGTGTGCAAGAATACTCAATGATTTGCAAAATTTTATCACGTATGTTTTTCACTGGGATTTGTTTGCCTTTCTTTCTTCTCCTCTTTCCCTCACAAATCTGCTCCCTTCTGGTTCTTGAGACATTTTAGGCTGCACATCCTCCAGCTTCTCTGTGGGCTAGCAAATTTGATTATTTTAAGGGATGAAGATATATTCAGGAGCAACTGAAGTAGAAGGATTAGGACTTCATGCAGAAATTATATTGCACAGACTGCAGTGAAATCGTAGAGATGGTTGTGCTTCTATGCAAATTACAGACAAGTTTTCAAAATTAACTATAATATTCATAACTCTCAGAACCCATCACTCTAATGAAAATTAGCATTTTGTATGTGAAAGAGAGAATATTAAGATTAAAGGAAGTGGCAGACTGGAATGAAATTACACTTGCTAGAGAAGGACAAGCAGTTTTTCAAAGTAAACAGAATCTTTCAGTGACGGATGTGAACCAAGTCCCTGAATGGAAGCGGAGAACTGAATTGCATTTAATATCTTAGCGAAAACTTGACTTAGGATAGATTAATGCTCAGCCAGCAGAGATCAGAAACAGGATGGGAACCTCAAATACATATATCTAATTTCACTTCAGGAGAATTACATAACTCTGCCAAAGCGCAATTGCTTGTATGCTGTTGCTTTCCCCAATGTTTGTAATATGGAGCTTAGGCATCAGGTGGAATGGAAACAGGTCACATCCAGCTGATACTGCACACTTAGAGCTTAGTTTTCCTCTTTAAACAGTCCTTGTAAGTGCCAGCAAAGATCTGACATGCTTCAACCTTTCTACCCTGGATCATCATTGCTTCAGAAGGTGTTGCCACTAACACCAATTCAGTTTAAACATAAGCCCTATTCAAATCTGGGTATTTTTTCCATTTAATGGTGGTAAAGTTCTTGTCTGTTTGATCTACATGCTTGTGCAACTAGAAACAAAGAAGATGAAAATTAGGCTTGTGTCTCTTTAGTGAAATACTTCAGTATTCTTAAATACTTTAATAATATTAAATTGAATAGTTAATCCATTATTTAAAACATGCTCTAATGACTTTGAAGATTATGGTAAACAATATCATAGCAGGAAATTGAAGATAATGTGAAAAGAATTACACAAAGTAGTAATGGAACCTCTTGATTTAATTGTTTTCACTCAAAGGCACTCTGTCTTGAACCTTGCAAATCTGGTGGCAGAAATATCCCTTGCTTTTTCATGGTGTAGAATTATAAAGTAACAGTTTAATGGAAAGAAAACACCTAGGATATAAACAGGGCTGCTCAACTTAGGGCCATTGTAATCCACTGATCTTTATTTACTTTTGAAAAGTTTGCTTTTGTAAGAACGACAGAAAAAAGTGAATCATTTTAATCACTTTATTTCTTGTTCAAAATACATATGAAACAATTAGAATAAAATTATTTCAAATGAATTATTTTAATTTTCTTGTCTTTTTAAAATATAAAATTATCACAAACTGTACACTTCATAACATCTTTTGAGGTTTCATTGTTACATATTTTTTTCAGAACTGACAAATAGATTCACACTTTCTAGAGAATACATTGTAAAAATACTGAAATGTGTTACAGCTCTCAAAGGCTAGTGCAAAAAAACCCATTTACTATCAGTAGTACAATTTATGTTGTCAAGTTTCACAAATGGCCATTTAGCGCATACAAAAAGCCAGTAACACAAGTTCAAAAAGTTTTGTTTTCTTGTCTCTATAACGCAGAAGCCAAGGATATTGACTTGAACAATGTCTAGGTATCAAATCACAGACTTCATTTTAAAAGTCACATCATGAACACTGAATAAAGGGTACTAAAACAGTCAGGTATTTAATATTAGATCTTGGTCAGCCAACACCACATAGCAAGAAGAGACAAAATCTTAGAAGAACTCTGCAGTTCTTTGTAAGCTACATAGACTTGGCAACATTTCTGATCTAATCATTAAGATTATTTTAAAGGTAGGGAGTTCTGTTAGAGTTTGAGCCAGTTAGAGCCTAATCCAGAACCCTCATTGTCACAGCAAAGATGCTTATCCTGACAGGCATTGTGGCGGGTGCTTTCTTTTGAGATTTCAAGATACTAAGTGTTTAAATATTGAGTGGGTTTTTTTAGCTGTCAATACTTCCTATGGCCAGGAACTCCGTTTTAACTTCCTACCTTTTGAAGCATACACTCTGGAGAATGCCTTCCCCATAAACAAGCATATACTAGGAACACATGCTGTTCTGTGCTGAAGCAAAGATGTGGCTAATTTCTATTCTCCTCCCCCTGCTTCAGTTTTCATGAGGATTGCACTGAAGTCAGTCAGCTTGAATGCAGCATGGACTACAAGCTCGTGGAAAGGAAGGAGAAGCTTTTGGGGCTCCCCTTGTGATGGCTGAAGGAGCATCCGGCCTGCTCAGAGGAACCAGTGCTGCAGTCCTGCTGCCTGAGGTGGTGGGGACTGGGCAGAGCTGGGCAAGGAGGAGATGCCGTCTGGCTTTGCCCGCTCCCATCCCAGCCAACAGGGCTGTACTGGCATGGAGGGAGCTGAGACTGACAGGTCATAGTTAAAAAATATTTCACATGGTTTGCTGAACAAACACCCTCGTGATCTCCCCCAGGAAGTGGAGAAAGCACAAGTCAGAAATGCCTCTCCAAACCAGGATGCCAGCAGTACCTACTTCTAGGATAGAAAGCTACCCATATCCCATCCTTAGACATGTGCATTTAAGTCCAACATATCCTACAGAAACCTAAATAGAGAAGAATAGAAAGAATTTAGACCTACACTTGGAAGAAAGAGAAACAAGGAACAATACTAAATATATATCTATACTTTTTCCTTCTATCAAGAAGTAGTTTTCTATTTATTTAACAAAATTAATTTTTTTTCCATATTTTTCCCATAGAAATATAGACTGAAAAGAATTGCTTTATATCTGATGTGCAACAGGACTATCTAAAAGTTCCATATCAAAGGTTTAGTCTGTACACACACCCTCTGAGCTTCAAAACAAAATGGCATTTTGTGGAAAACTGCAGGCCACCATTAAAATGGTGTAAAAATATATCACGTCCATGTCTGACTACATAGACGAGACATTTTTATTCACCGAGTCAGGCAGCTGAGACTCGTCTTTCCCACCAGTATTAGTAAAATCAGCATTTGCCATAATAGCTCGTACCCTAGAGATGCATTGAAGACTTCTAATATAGTCTGAGTTGTCAGAAAATTACAAAAATCCACGGTGGATGTAAGAGAAATCATTCTGCTTGCCTTGAGACTGGGCTCATTTCATGAGATGCTGTGACACATCAGCACGTGCAACGTGATGCAGAGTGAACTGAAATCAATAGCAGTGGTCCTGCTGGATCTCAGTGTTGGGCTGGCCAAGTACATAGTGCTGTGCTTTGAGAGGAAATGACGTATTAAAAAGACCTACAGAGTGATTTTGCTGGATACATTTAATGGTCTATTGTCATGATGTTAAGAAAATATTTTCATTTTAAATAATACAAGAACAATTGGCATATAAAGTAGCAAGTAATTAGCCTAAAAGAAAGCTTCTTTTGAAAGCACGCTAGAATTCTTGTATATTTGAAATAGAGCGATGAGTGGATTTTTTAGTAGTGCAAAATATATAAATAAATGTGTATTGTTAATACTACACCTTAAGAGGCTGAATTAAATAACTTTTATTGTGCTATATTATTCAAATAACTATTAAATCTACATTAGATACACTTACCATTTTGTGTTTTTCTTGAGATAGCCCAAAAAGGGAGGTGGAATATTCTAATTCTAGTCAGAAAAAGTCACATAATGAGCAAAATGTCTTTTGCCAGCATCTTTATATTTTGCTGCCACAGATATTTTTTGCTGAAAGGCTTTTTTACTTTTTTTTTTTTGCATCAATATTATTTTCAGTGCATGAGTAGATTGGTACTTTAGTACCACTTTTTGCCCTCTTAGAGATGAAATTATAAAGTTCTGTCTTGAAAAGGTCAATTTTTAACAACAGTACATGAAAAAAGGCAAAAAAATTCTAAAAGCCATGTTGGTACAATTTGAATGAAATCTCTTTTCTCAGCACGGATTGCTCGTCATCAAGCCCTCTTTGGGTAGGACTGCTCTTCGACTTCATAGACTGCCCTGTGCCTGGAGGGCAGGCAGAATCAGAGCCAGGATTTTAGGGGTTAATCCTCAGAGCTTCTCTGAAACCTGGCTATGACCTGCAATTGTTTGTCTGCTACTGGCAAGTAGCTAAAGTGCAATAGTGCCAGGCTCCCTTTCAGAGGAATAAAGAAAAGGCCCAGCTGTGCAGATTTCGGTTGCTGGCTAAGATAAAGCTATACTTTCTCATTAGTGATTTTGATTCCCTAACCAAAAGTTACCTTTGTGGACTAAGAACTGAAAAGGTTGTAGGTTTAAATAAATGAATCAGGCTCTTGTGCTATAATTAAGACCATTAAACACTTACAATATATAAAGCTTGAAAGGAATAAATGTAAGCGTGTGAAGTGCTCTTTGGAGAGTCCACAAAATCTCCTTTCCATTTTCTGTGGTAGCCAAACCTCCATTTACATGGAGAAGAAAGATACACCCATCCACACATACCCATTTGACAAAAATAATTACAGCTGGCAATTCTCTGTCTTGTTCAGCTATGCAGTCATTTCCCTCATAACTATTATTACACAATTAAACCTCAGAAAACTGTGGTGAGGGAGGTAATGGTCCTCTATTGATCACTCTGATTTTTAATAAGAGGCAGCCACTCCCAGGGTGAAACATTCACAGTACACCCACTACTATGTGACAATTTAGGACAAAGGAATAAGAATTCATTATTCAGCTGAACCTCCATGAATAGGAAGAACAGGAGGAGATGGGATTTGGCTGAAACCTCAGTTCCAAGACCCTATTCATACACAAAGACCTGTGGGATATTAAGTGAGAAATACACTATAATTATGATTTCAGATTTTTGACTCATCAGAGAATTAGCACCTGCAGCAGCCCAATGACTTGTCCACCATTGTGTGGTGTTAGTTGAGGTTTGAAAACAAAACCAGTATCTTGTGTACCACAGCAGCATTTCCAGAGGTGTTTCCCACTGACGAGTCAAGCACTCTTCGTCGGAAGCTTTGATAATGTGAAGAGGTGACGTTATATAAAAACCTTTTTTCACCTGTTGGAGATTTTCCAACTTATGTCAGGTGCAAATAAATAGGTGGCCATTACAGCACCTGGAGAGAGGAATGTGTCTGAGTACATGTGGGAAATGTCCTTTTTTTGCCTCAATTGTGCCGCAAGAAGAAGACCCAGGGGGAAGGATGTGCCATGAGCAACTACCAGTGCTCTTTGCACTGTGAATCCTCTGAGAACAAGATCTGTGGGGCAGAGGGTTGTTTTTATTTTAAGAACAGACTCAGGTTCTCAAATTGGCTCCCTTGTAAACTTGCCAATGGCCATACAAGATAAGAGGTAGTGGAATCACACCAAAAATCCTTTTCTATTTGGAAGTATTTGTTACACATATATTTTACTCAGTTAAAAAGACTATTTAACCCCTTTTTATATTTTCCACTTTTCTTTTTAACTGTTTTTTTGTTTTGTTTATTTTTATGTTTTTTTCTAGGGGGTTTTTTCATACTCTATAGGCTTTCCGCCTCCTCTCTTGTCTCCTGTTCATGGCTCAGATGTCACAAGAGATTTTAAACATCTTCTTGTTCAGTCCTCTTCACTTCTGACCCTGTTATCAGTCTCAACTTGTAGCATATTGAAAAAAGCAACTAGACCCTTTTTGTCTCTCCTCTCCAGACTGTTTTTATGGGAATGTATCTGCTTCACAAAAATGTCCAACAGCCTACAATTTCTCCTGAAATTAACCTGGAAAGTGTCCCAAAAAAACAGATTCCTTTTTGTCAGTGCTAATCGTAAGTGCCTAAAATTCCTGTCTGTGACGTTGACAAGCATTTGTTGGAACATTTCTGATATTTGAAATGACACAGTGCCAGGCAACTAGGAATTCTATACCTGCAGGAAAATATTGCTTTATAATCAGAAACACAGTCTTTCCTTTCTCACCTAAGAGGTCCCAGGATATCAGGTCTTAAATCTATACCATTATTCTACACAGGAAAGCAATTTTAAGCATGTTCTAGAGCTTTATTTATCGTACAGAAAGTTTTTATTCACCACTCTTTTTAAAATTTAATTTTATTTTCCTCATGGGTGAATGCATGGATAGATTTACTTTACTTCAGGAGTTTGAATTTTTAAGGTATGAAAATATTCCAGAATGTTTAAAAGCAATCTCTCAAAAACACTTATATGCTTGTATTTTGAGGGAGAGGAAAATTGTATAAAAGGTATGTTGCTGCCGTGAAAACATGTTTCTGGCACTCTTATCTAATCGATGACTTTGTGAACCCCGAAGCTGTGATGAAATAGCTGTGCCCTCATCCTTTCGTTGGTCTGTTTTCAGTTCTCTTTTTGTGTCAGGCTTCCTGACTTCACCTCTCCAGGCGAGAGGCAGGATTTCACGTTTCTTTAATTTTTGCTGGGCTTTGGGACACTGTGTCTGTTGTAACTGTGCCAACCCAGGCAGTCTGAAAGGATTTGCAACTTTTCTTTTAGGGAGTCTGTGAATACTCCACTTCATTAAAAATAGAATGATATTGAAATATTTAATCTTAAATATGTAAACTTAAATATTTCAAATAAATGGAATTGAAAATAACAGTCTGTATGCATATTTGTCCGGCCCCAAGCTTTCCCATCCATTAATGGGAGCGCAACCAAGCCTATTTTCTCTGTAAACTACAGTACCAGCTTTCATCCCCAGCCTGCTCAGACATAAATCTTGTCTGCTCTGAATCAGATCTTTCGATCTTTCCTGTGCCTTCTTGTCCTATGCCTGCTTGGGATTTCACCATTTTAGATGAGATGCATTTTTCAGACTGCCTATAGCATCAGTTGACTCTCCCAGGCCACCAAGATGGACATTAACATTTTATAAAACTCACTAGCTCCTGAGAGACACTCTCCTGTCAAACATTTTCTGCCTGTTTTTCCCTAAAGTAGACATATTGAACTCACCTAATTCAGGACCAATAGTCAACTCAACATATTGTATTCGTAAATTATTACAGAGCAGCTCCACTTTCATCACAGCAGCTCTGTGAGTTCCTGCAGATCCAACTTCGAGAACACACTGCCTTGATTTATATTTCAGGGAGTCATCACTTCTTTTCCACAGGAGGGAGCTTTGGTATTCTGGCAACCTGTATAACTTGTATTTATATGTATCAGTTATATTTTGACAATGTTGATACTGAGGCTCTTCAATAGCATCGACATGGTTCAGCAACACAGACGTAGCCACAGAGGGCTGTAAGAAATGTCCTCCCTTGGATCAGCAGGGCACAAACACTTGTCCTTAGTGCCAACAAAGTGAGTAGTCCTCATGATGGCAGAGTGCCAAACTGATTTTTCCTGTCCTGCAAATTTAACACGCTTTCTGCCCTTCCAGAGGACTGAGCCCCATGTAACACAAGAGTCACGGTCTGCACTTGGGTGGAAAAAAATTCACATGGCAACACCAGAGGCGTTCTCCTCTCTGAGCCTGTAAAGAGGTTTCCCAGCAACAGCAACACTGTAGAGGCACTATCAGATAAAACATAAAATCACAGCCCTGAGCACCTGCTATCATCAAGCATCCCTTAGCACTCAGCACAAGATTGAAGGTGTTAGTTCCATTCTCCTGACCAGATTCCCCTGTGAAATTTAAATCCCACCTGCAGCTTCACTTTCTCTTAGATTTCTAGCTGTTGGTTTCCTGCATGCTGTTAAAAAACTGTCAGTTTCCAGCGTTAAAGAAAAGGGACATTGTGCAGGACATATTAATCTGGATGAATAAACAAAATACACTTTTTGAAGTTAAGGTATTACTTGCCTTGGAAAAGGCAAATGGCTGTGATCAGCACCTCAGTGAACTCCTATAATATATAATGCTGATGCTTTCTCAGGAACGTGCTTCTTTTGTCCTGTTTTACAGCAAAGAAAGAAAGGACAAGTGATAAAATTATTATAATTATTATCAGTTTCAGGAGGAAGGTTTCAGAGCACTTGCAGTTGCATCAAACACCTTTGTATCTACAGCCACAATTTCCTTGGTCTTTCCTAGCTCTGTGGTCTGCTCTGTGCCATGATTTAGCTGTTTTCAGAGAGCTCAGTTAGGACTGGCAAGCCTCAGAAGCTAAATGAAAGTGAATCTCGAGTTAAACTGAGTCTCTGCTGTGGTGTGAATGAGAGAGAAATTGTCCCATCAAATCATGCATTCATATTTCTGGTATATATGGTATATTTTATCCATATTTTGGATGGTCCAACACGTACTACACGAGCTTTGCCCAAAAGTCACCTCATATATATATAACATATATGTAATATTTTAACACCTACCTAATTATTAAGCACGTTCGTTGCAGAAATAATGTCATAGGAACTTTTGAGGTCAAGGATCTGACACTCAGTACATATTTGTCAAGTGTTTATCAAGAACTGAAATGTGTTTCTGATTGGGTGTGGGTGTTCTGTTGTAACAAAAGTGCTAAATAATAGTGATTGTACATCCAGCGAGTGCAAGTACTTGTATGTGCAAAACTGGGTTTTTGCATGCTCGAATAAGGTGATTTTCAAATTTTGCAGGCACGTTTATGGATCTCTGAAAAATTTCACATTTTCAGCATAAGAAGAACTCTATTACTGAGTTCTGAAATACCCTTCTTTTAAATGATTGCTCACTCAAAAAATACAATCAAATGATTTCAGATGTATAAAGCCTGTTAAATTAATGGAGTATAATAAAAAGCTAGTACATATAAAAGTTTATAAAAAAGAGATAGCAAAATAATCTTGGAACTAGACTGTCATGTATATGCTGTACATCATCGTGTTAAAATTTTTTAAAAGGATTACATTGAATCCAATTAAAAAGCTGAGAAAGAGGAGAAAAGGATGGATCAAATGAGTCTTTTAACTAAAATTTTTCTTAATATTGCTCCAAAAATGCATCCACAGAAAGAAATTAGGTAAGTAATTGCTTTTCCCTTTGAAAAAATCTATCCAGTGAAAACAGTTATTGTTAGCTCAATGGTTTCTTCAAAAATATTGAATGTGGTGGTGATTCTTTAAGAAAAATGTATAGTTTTTTAACTTAAACATAAGAAGTCAAAAGAATTCCGTTTATTGAAGAGGAAATTTTGCAGGGGAGGTTCCTGGCCACTTTATCTCTGACCAATATACATATTCCTAAGCCCAGCATAGGCAAAAGATGGTGGGGAAAGAGCTGGTTGCTCGCTGGGAGGGCGAGGAGAAGGGCCATGTCAGCAGAACTGCGCAGTTCTGTGATCCAAAGCTGAGGCCATGGAGTGCAGTACATGACTTACATCTTCTTGAGCTTGTGCTCACCTGTGCAGTGTGAAAGTATAAAAAAAGCTAGGCCATGCAAAATACAGTTCTTATTAAGTGCTGGTGCTGTTTCCAGTAAACTGCTTCAAGAAAAATAACTCAGGAAAAGACTTTCCTTTAGGAAAGGAACCTTTTCTAACTGTTGTAAAAGTACTACAATATATTTTACACCAGCCTTTTGCCACAATTGATTTTTCCCAAATTAGGCTAATGGATGAGATACAGGAGAAATGTGGATAAGCAGGAAAAAAAAAAATCAAGATGGGAGCAGGGAACTTGCAACTTCTCCAAATTAAAATATTTAAAATTCCTCCATAAAGATATATATTGAGTAACATATTTCTTGACTTAAACTGTGCTAAGCTCCTCCTTGGGGCTTCTATGATGTCACGGAGAGTAACTTGTGAACCAGGCTCTAGAGCCAGTGGATGGGTTATATACTAAGTACCTATCCTGTCTTTTGAGATAGATAAGGAAACAATAGGAAAAAAATATCTTTTTCACTAATTCTATTAATCACTGCTAAGAGAATAAATATAATAACTTGGGGGATCATTTTTGAAGTTAGCTTGTCCTGATGAATTTACAGCCTGATTTCTCCTAGATGCAGAGCACCCGTCCATCAAGTTTAGACACAGAAGTCATTCACTTTTGTTATTAACAATACCAAAAATAACACAACAAGGGGGCACAAACCGAGCCTTTGGTATTTGACAACAATTAAAATTTAAGAAAATGAATCTTGAAATACCTTACTACCTATGATGAAACAAACAGTATACTCATAGAGAACAATAAAATAGGTGAAAATACGTTGCTCATTGCTGAACATTTATGCTACATTTGATTGTGAATTTGTTCGCTTTTTGGATATTAGGTGCAAAAAAGTGCAAAGAATATTTAGTTAACTGTTACAGTACCACATTACAAAAAGTATTTTCTAGGCCACAAAGGCCACTGCTGATATAATTTATACTAAGATAAATGTATACATAAAATAGTTTTGCAATCTCCACATATATATACATATATATATGTTTCTATATCAGCCTTGCAGAAGCATGTTGAAAATGATCTAGGCCACAGAATTTTGTTAGTATAATAATGATGGGAGGAAAAAAAACCTCACAGAGGAGAGCTGGTTCTCCTATTAAAAAAATTACTCATCCAGAGCAAATGGAGGAATGAAATTCTGCAAGGCTGCTCTGTATTTATGGTGATGAAAATACAATCTTAAACAGGGAGGATCAGTGTTCAGCATTACCAATCCTCTCTGGGAGAAACCATTTCTGCCTAGAGGCCATGAATAACAACCTGAAACAGGCATTCAAAAACTTGGGCTGGAGACTTTTCTTTCTTCCCTTTGTTCTTTCTTTCTTTCTTTNGTTCTTTTTTTTTTTTTTTTTTTTTTTTTTTTTTGTAAAGACTGTCTAAAAGATTGGTTTTTATATTTATTTGCTTGCTTGCTGTGTTCATAGGCACAGGAGGCAAGGTATAAAATCTGCCTCCTTTTTCTGCTTAGATACACCTTTAATGTTAAGACCAGCCCTGCTAACTTTCCTGGAGCAGTTAAGACACTTCAAGGCATGTTTGACTGTTTTAGAGATTAGTCAGTGGCAAGGAGAGACTGGATCTTCAGGAACATGTTCTGTGTCAACCAGGCTAAACCAACCCAGAATAGTTCTTCAGAAATTTGCCAAAATGGCCTTTTCCTTTCATATCTAGATTAATTCTCAAAATTTCTTTTGTTGTCCTAAAGCAATCTTCCACTGGCATTTTTCTCCTGCATGACACTTCTGTAAAAACCTTGTTTTGGAAAACACAGTCTCCTCAGTTTTCTTTATACGTATTGCAAAGACACAAAAAGTGCCACCACCCCAACTTTTTTCTAATTACAGTCTGGCTTTCAATACCTCAGACCCAATCATGCAGTCTTTGCTACACTCTTCACGGAAACAAAGAAAAAGAAAAAAGACAAAAAGAAAGTAACTATCTGATTTATCTGATTGAGGTAAACTGCAGTGTTTAGAGATAAATCCACAAAATAATGTGTAGTTCTCTTCTAGTTTTTAAAGCATCTGACTACAGCCAATAGTTTTTTGTATTTGCTGTCACTGTGTATCCTAATAAATGAGTTAACTTGTTTGTGAAATAGTCACATTTCAATTTCTTTCTCCATGTGCTGACAGAAAACACATCTCAAATTCATATTTAGCATATATGTCTAGAGGCATCCAGCCAGCAACCAGAAACTAAATTCCATGTGTGCTGTGCACTCAGTCAAAATAACTTCGAAGAAATCTGTCACATTAAATCAAGAATCACAAAAATGTTGCGGGTAACTGCAATACTTGGTCAATTTTCTGAAGAGATAAATCACATTAAATAAACTCCTTTACTTTTGAGCATTCTCTCCTCTGCAGTTTGACTTGTGTAGAGATGCAGCTGTCATCATGAGTGCTGGAAGGTTATAACTGCATAGATCCAGTTCTCATACCTGTTCCATAAGGGCTGGACTAAAACCCATTGAAGTCAGTAGATCCTTCTCATTGCCTTCAGAGGACTTTAAATCAGCCTTTCCTCCCTGCCCAAGGAATGGACTGATTTTCCAGATACTCAAAACATGACAACAGTTGGTTTTTTTCATGCAACATTCAGTTTTAAGTGCTATCTTGCAAAGTCATAGAGGATTTAGTGCAATTTAGAAGAAATTTACTACATCAGCTGTATATGACTATTTGCTCTCCCTCAAAATAATTAGGTGTTAAAAGCCACCGCAGTTTTGAATTGCTTAAGAGAGGATCTTTTTGTCTGATTTCTTTGCTTATGAAAAGATACAGGTCCCATCAAAACATTGCTTGAAGATGACACTGGATATATGCCAGAGATAAAACAGGTGAATGAATTTGCACGAGGCAGGGTTATGTTTGACTCGAGTCAACTTCATTCATACATTAACAAATTACTATAAACTGTCATATAAGACTTGGAATAGGAAAAATGTATTTTGGTAAAAAAATATGGATACAGTTCATCTGCGGAAGCCAAACCTTCTGTTTATGTAGATGTGAGCTACGAGGGAGCTTTGGACACTGACCACGATGAATCGACTCTTGCTCCCTAGGGTGTAAGCGGCGGTTTGGGTGAGGAACAGGATCCCTGGCTGTCAAAACTGGTTGCTCGGCCAGGTAGCTGCAAGAAAAGTGTTATTTTTACAAATGTCATCATACCTGGCTGTGCATCACGCTCTTTTCAGAGGATGAGAGACTCTCTCAAAAAAGAATCCACATCTAGACCCTTTCTAGTCTCTGGATCAAAGTCTCTGTCATCAAAGTCTCCAGCAGTCTCCACTAATAATGGAAAGAAAATTTCTTAAGTGACCTTCTAAAAATGCCTCTGACTTGTTTCATAGGGCTGGGTTTATTTCACCAACAGTGGTGGTACCTCTGTCTCCAAACTTACATAAACCAGACAGAGCCATGAACCTCTAAAAGACACTTCTCTGCTGCCTTGACTCAGTTTCCTTGCCCCCACACTCTTCTTGGCGTTTTACTGAAGCCTTGATATTATGCTTTTGCTACCTGACACAGGACGTGTTACGCAGCCATGTGCTACAGAGTAGGGAAATCAGATGGCCCATGATGCCTCAGGCAGCAACTCATTTTTCTACAGAGATTGCTTTTGTGATTGGCTAAACAGCACCTCTGTGTCCCTGCTGAGTCCTAATGCTTCTATATGTATCTTTCTGAGTCAAAAGCTGTGAGGATTTTGTGTACAGAACACCAACAATGTGTGGCCACAGCAGACCGAAGAGGGAGTCCAACCCTGGGGACTTGTAGATGTAATCACCCCGACATTTGAATAAGCTTCCAGTAAGCATTTGTTGAATAACTCTGGAGGGAGCTGCTGGTATATTGCCACAATTTAGCCTAATTTGCAGGCCAGTTCCAGATTAATGTTTTAGCAACAGCAGTTTGTGCTAAAGATTTTTGAATAGGAAATGATTGCTTTTGAAATTTTTGCAAATGATCTCTTCTAAGTAGCTGTAAGCTCTTTATCATAATATCTGGAAATTTTAAATGTCTAAATGTAATCTTACAGTGCAGTCAGAGCATCATGGAAACTGTTGAAAAGGCCCTTTTAAGTGACTGATAAACCTATGCAACTAGATTTAGTTTGTGCTAATGATCTTGTACCTGATCTATAGGTGCTGCACTGATTTTTCTGATTCTCAGAAGCCCATAAATGTGAGGGATGAAAACATTCAATATCAAGGAGAAAATTCTGCTACTTCTTACCTCTACTAGAGGATGCCAGTGAGTTATTGGTTTACGTGGGTAAGCCAACATTTCATTCCAGTGATCTCTTCCAAGCCCTTCGGCATCGATTCCTGTCCGACATACTCCAATGACCTCATTGTGCCCTACTCTGAGGATTGTAGAGAGACAGAATTTATTTTTAATAAAAAATTGTTTTAATAACATCTAATATACAACCCTGTTTACTGGTTTAGTGTGACACAGAATACATGACCAAAGTTTTCACATCATTTGTTACAGATATTAGTTTTAATGGTAGTATAGTAATATTAAATTCTGTAATGGTAACATCAAAAACCTCCAGCCACTACCAGAGTGCTTCTAGCAGCTATAAAAATAGCAATGAGAACATAACCCTTGCCATTAAAAGGTTACAACCCAAAAGATACAAGGACTGAAAAGGATCATAATACACAAAGTTGTTTGAAGGAAAACACGCTTGAATTTTGTAGGAGAGGAAGGTAAGGGAAAATGGTAGGGAATACATTTCCTGCTGCAAATCCTTCAGACATTGTTTCATAAACTATTTCTCAGCTCTAGCTGTTGTGATCTTTGGAAGTTCAGTCAAAAATGTGAAAGGTAAACGTCATAGCTGTAATAGTACCTTAATGTACCTGTACATTAATATTAATATGTACATTACATAGCTGTAAATGTACCTTAATACTTCATGCTCCTCGCAGTGCCATAAACTTGTTGAGGGCCCCCAGAAAGTAATTTTCTGTATCTTGACTCCATGTACCTTAGAATAATGCTTTCCAATTTTCCCTTAGCAAGTGCTGAGAAAGGAGGAGCTGAGGAGGACTGAAAGTGTGCAAGCTGCTGTGCTCCTTCCCTGCTAATGGCACCACGGTGCCACTTTCACGTCTGACTGAGAAAGTCTTCCTGGCAGAACTTGGAGAACAACCAGAAATCTGATGGCAAGGGAAAACAATCTGAAGGGTGATGTTACTAAATTGAACTTTCACTGTTTATTTGCCCTGCAATCTCAAGAGCTCATTACTAATAGCACTTAAATGAGGCAGACTTGGCTGGGGCGGAAATCTGTCAGTCACTGTCTTGTTCAACCTGCAGTCCAACCTGGGCCACTCTAAGCAGACTCTCTTCCTGTCAGTTCTCAGTGAAGCCATAGATAACTGGGGCTTAGACACATTGTCAGTGAGGGCTGAACCCAAAGGCTGCGTATTGAAGGTTACATGTTGAAAGGTTATTTTACTGAATTAACCAAAGAATTAATCATGACTTAATTCAATGGCGTAATTAGCATCTAATTCCTTTTTAGTCATTCAAATTTTCTTTAGTTTCAAATACCTGCTATGTAAATGGAAATTAGAGGTGTGAGGGACTTTTTTAAGCTGGAAGACATACCTGATTTATAACACTTTACATAGTCCAGCCACCAGATATGGACAGGAATGTATGCCAAGGCTAGTGGCCTGAAAGAAGATTGAGCCATATTTCTTCCTCATCCCAGTTATTTATGATGCAGATAAATTGCCATGTGCTCTAAAAGGTGTGTAAGCTTTAAACCTCTCCAGGAAAAGGCCCCAGGGCTTTACCTTTTGTGACACTGAAGCTGCTTGTAAGCTCAAGAAGGCAGAAAGCACTCGCTAGCAATGATCAGGAATTGTCTCAGTGGTCAGAAAGTGAACTGTGCTTACCGGTCGTAATCCATCACTGCAATGGAGAGGCTGACCTGGTCCACGTTCTCCGGAGGGATATCAAAGATGATGGCCTCGTTATAAACGGGATTCAGCGTGTTCTTCTTTGTGGTCGTTTTCCGCTTCTTCAGTCTCCGTCCCTCGCACATCAGCGACACTTTGACATACGGATCTGAGTAACAGATAATCAGTTTATGCATTAGGACTAAAAGCCATCCAAGTGTGTAGCATAAGAACAGTATTTGTGGTAGGCATGTTATATTGCTAAGGTAAAAAATTGCAAAGATTTGACTGACCCTGGCAAATACTGCTTTTATCGTGCCGTAAATGCAAAGGAAAGGTACAGGCATTCCGAACAGACACGCTGGCTGCCAGACCAAAGATAGGCAGTCCATCTAAACAGGGTCTGTATCCATTCTCCTGCTACTTCCACCCCACAGCCATGTTAGACACACAAAACCCAAGGAGTTCTTATTCATCCACTTCCTGAATAGACTCTGCCTCCTTATTTAAAAACAGTAGATTCACCTGATGCACCAGTTATATCCATTGCTTTGAGATTCCGACATTTGATGACTGTCAATGTCATTCTCCCAGCAGTAGGCAGATAACAAAGGGAAAACATGATCTCACCTAAATCTATGCTTTCCTGAAACAGAAAAGCAATTGTTAGCAACCTGATCATACTGCCAAAATTCAATTAAGATCATTCAAAACTATAGCGTTTTTTTTAACATGGAGAGAGGCTTCTTTTACAGCCTTAGATGATTTTGAAGAGGTCACAAGCAATTTTCAAAAAGTATTTCTGTGAAGTACGGGAGCAGTAACAACAAAATAATATTTTAGGGACAGGACCTTCAATTACCAAACTGAGAAATTAAAAAAAAATCAGAGACAAAACTTTCTGGATTCCTGACATGTTTGTGTTGAATTCACACAAATTAAAAGGTGCTGAAAGTAGAATTTCAACTTCTGCTCTTGAAAACACTCATACTCCATCAGCCCCAATAGAAAGAAACCTGGTGGAATATTTTATATGCCCTTTAGACCCCGGAATTTATGTAGGAGAAAAATTTCTGCACATGTATGTGTATAAAAGAAGCTAATCCTGTCTAAATGCTTCAAAAAGAACATGCTTGTAAATTTGCTCTCTTCACTGCTCTTAATGTGCTTTGAGAGGTTGTTCTGTTTTAGAAGAAAATCAAAGTAAAGGAGTAGAACCTACAGCTTTCCTGGCTCAACAGCAACTTTTTGGAGGATAATATACTCAGAAGGATGGATAGAGTCCATACGAATATTAATAAACCTCACAAAGAGGCGGTTTCTGTATTGAGACTATGTGCTATGTACTTGTGCAATATGATGTTGCCATATAGTTTAAATGCTACAATACTTGAGATGTGTAACCCAAGGAAGAGAGTTTCTACCAGTTCTCATTTTTTTCTTTTTCTCACAGTTATACAATTGTCCTAACACTGCAAAAGTTTAGATTTTGAGATGTTTGTTATGTTCTAAATTGTTCCTGTTCTAAAATTTGAATACACCTTTGCTACCTTCCTACCCCCCAAAAAATTGCATATTAAGAACTTATGGTATGAGTTTGTAAGGGGCATGTAAGGAAGCCACTCTGTAAGGCAGCCACTCTCAAGCACGCTCATGTGTTCTCAAAGGACTTTTTTTTTGACTAACACTAAAAAGCTTATTTTTAACATCTCAGCTTCAATATTTTATCCGTCAAACCTACAGTTACCCTGAGAATACGAATTCGCTTGAGAGCTGCTGGATTTGGTTCTAGCATCGGAAGGCAAGCATAATAGATTTTTAAATGAAACAAATTAAAATAATGATTGTTGTGTAGATGACAAATGTATTGTTTACAGTTATAAGACAAGACGGGCTTCTTGTTCACATTCTTCAGCTGCTGATGTGAACAGTTTTATTGACTTGCTTCTGGCTAATACTCTGTCTAAATTGAAACAAGTACTTCACATCTCTCTTGAGTAAAGATGGGCTTAATCACATGCTTTGAGGTTTGGGGTTTTTTTGTATTTTGTTTTGTTATTGTTTTTTTCCCCCTGCATTGCAGACTAGATTGAAGAATACAGTTTTGGAATAGCTTTAAAGTCTCTGTTGCAGTGGTAATAAAATATTGACTTTTGTGTAGGTTGGTCAATTCTCATGTTCAGTCATTTTGCTGGGATTTTGTTTTGACAATTACTAGTTTGATAAGCATGTGAACATGCACTGTAGGCAAATTCCATGCTTGCCAGAATTTCAGATTTCTCAGAATTTCAAAATTATTTAGCTCATTCAGTCCACACAGGACAAATACAGCTATTTGACCTCTCCATTTCTTTGCCATGAAGAGTGCAGAATCTCATGGCACAGAGTAAATTACCAAAATCATTTTTCTATTTCAGAAAACACAAATAAAACTCTAACAAATGAATGGTAATTCTTTTCACTCATTTGTTAAAGTGGCAAGTGGTCTCCTATATTTTACAGTTCTTGACATATCTGAACACTGTTTCAAGCAGAGCTTCTGTTACTGGCATTTCTTTCTGAATTCAGAGTCTGATGGTTGTTTCTTACATTCATGTATCAAACAGATCTCACTCTTCTGTTTGAAAAGAAAATAGAGTTCCCCAAGTTTCAGTGCTTCAAAGTTACCTAAGGTCTATGATGAGAAAGGTGATGAAGATGGGTTGGATCATGAAACACCATGAGTAGCTCATAAAAAACCCTAATTTTTCCCTCTTCGGATAGATGACTTGTGTAGGTCAATAGAGAAAAAATAATTTTTGAAGATGGGAGTATAAACTTGAGTGTTCTATTATTTCTTTTTGAAGAAAAATGGGGTAGACACTCAAAGGTTTGTGTGAGCTCAGCTGATAAAGCAGAATGCAGGCAGGACTATGTACTATGACAAATACTTTAAAAGCACAGCTCAAATTGCTTGCAAAACTCACTTGGTTGTTACTCTACAGTACATTTTTGAGGAGCAGAGAAAAGCAGCTTCTGCTCTGAGTATCTGCCAAGACTGGTGGTCTTTCTTCATACAGGAATGTGAATGTGTGAAGTTCTAAATATTCTTTTGAAGAATTAAGATTAAAATTATACATACATGTTATAGTATCAGAGACTGGGTATTGGATAAGATGTCTCAGATATCTCCATTTTCACACACACTCTTTTATTGTTAATTTGAGCACTAGAGGTTCATAAATTTGGACCTGAAAACACAGATTCAGACCTAGATAACAAACATAGTAAGCTTTGTTTTTTTTTTCCTTTTTAAACTTCTCATGACAGTCTTTGTTAATCACATTGATTATCATGAGTAATGTTTTTAAATTCCCTGGATCCCTAAGCATTATTAATTTTAATTGAGATTTAAATATAGGATTCAATTTACTTTAGAATCTCAGTGCTATAGAAAATTAGTATTTTTTTCATCTTGTAATACTCTAGATAATTAAGTTGACGCAAGTAGTCTGACAGGACCCTTTCAGTACAAGCAAACCTCAAGAAATCAAGGCACAGACTGCCCTCCACAATTACATCTGCGTTACAGTGCACCTCAAAGAAAACACAGCTCAGAAGGCACAATTCAGTGGCTGCCATTTGTGCATATTTTTGAATAGTCCTCAGATTGCCTTACGTGTGTCAGATATTTACTGGAAATTGCACGACTTAGATAACTCCAATGACATTTCATCTCTTTCATAGACCTATTTTGAGTTTTTCTTTTTCTTCTTGAACTAAATTTGGATTTCAGTTAACAGTTAGCTTTACAGATGCTTGTAATGATTGCCTCCCACTGACTTCTAACAACAGCTACAGAAAAACCAGCATTGAGCACAGCAGCATTTATGCAAATGGAAGCATTTGTTGACACTTCGTATTTCTTCTTCACTTATTTCCCTTCCGTATCCACAAGCCATCACACAGTACTAAGGACCTGAAACAGTGGCCAGCACTGTACTAGCTTCAGTTACTTTCATAGCTACCATTTTACCTCTATCCCATCCATTTTCTGGTATGGTGGGTCTAGAACAAAATAAAACAAAGAAAACAATGATCTCACACGTACATATCAGTTATTCTGATGAACTTTGTGGGTTTTGAGCTACAGAATGCAGATTTTTTTAATTAGCACAATTCTCATCCCACACTAGCAAGCATGTGAATGAATGTGCTAATATTTTTTTTTCCATTAGTTCCATTAGGACTGATCCATTAGGATCTGTCCACATTCTCTGCTTTGTGGGCTTTTGGGAAATTAGCCCAGGAGTTGGCACAGTCAGAAACAAAAAGTTCCTTATTCTGTTCTATTTGTTATCATACCAAATGGACACCAGTGCTCTCATTTTCACACTTATGCCTGTAAAAAGAGCAGCGTTTTCTATAGAGGCTGGGCTCTCCACTCACAATATGGATAAAAGGGGAGTGATGTGAGGAGAAGTTTGGAGAACTTGTAGGGGAGCATCAATCAAACTGATTGAGTTTTTCAAACTGCTCTTTCTGGGAAAAGCTTTGCTTACTCCAATTAATTTTCTCAGTTCTTTCCACTAAATTCAATAAAAGAGACAACTTTTAACTAGGAACCTCCACAAGTTCATTGGGGAAGGTAGCTACAGATCCTTCCACGTTCAGGGTGGTTTCTACTCACATATCAACCCCCATAACCCTGAAACTGAACAGGAAGTTTTACTTTAGTGTTTACTTACTATAGTGACAATCTAATAACTTTCGTAGTCTCCCTCCTCTATGCCAACATCTTAATTGGTTTCCTATGATAGTAGGGGTAAAAAGCTTATAGGCACCTGACGTGTGAAAAAAGGTGTCATTTTTTAATCACAGGTGGACTTTTGACCATTTTTTCACTGATGTTTGTTTCTTCTTTTCCTCTAGACTTTCAAGTTTTGAAATTCAAACAAAGTCTTAAATGAGCAGCTTGCTCTGTACTATTACAATGAGCTATGTAAATGCTACTGGAACTGGAAAATTTATATGCTTTTACTACTACTTGTGTGTGATTAATTTCCATAGTTAAAGTAACAAGTATCTGTATAATTAATAGTAAAGTAGAAATTCTATTCCCTCAAAAATTTACTTGTTGCTACTTTATTTATCATTCAGATTATCATAATCCACAGTAATAACTTCAGTTCTTAACCTCAATTTTAATATCTTGAACTACTTTCCCATTAATTGTAATTGGAATGCTGTTTTAAGGATTGTGTATAAGAGTAGTGTAGCAAAAATACTAAGGGCAGCATGAATTTCTTTCGTACTTGACTCCTAAACAAATGACTTGCAGATTTTGTTCTGAGTTTTCCTTCTATATTTTGAGCAAGCATCTGTAATAAATAATAATAGTAATTTTCTAAATACCTAAGAAGGCATTCAGGCATTTGCTTTTCTAGACTTTTAACTGTTTTTACCTTTAGTAAAACTAAAAAATGTTTTTCTATATAGTATGCAAATTTAAAGAAAAATGAGTTGGCAGAGATAAATCTTTGGATTACTCAAATATTTCAGGAAGGTAATTCCCCCGTAGGACAGATTTCTCTTTCTCTGTTTAGAAACATCTTATATATATTTCTGCTTTCCAATAAAAGCTACTGACATAAAGCTGCAAGGATCAGGAATAAAATGAATGTTGGGAGTTGGATGGAAAGAGAAAGGATCCCTGCCTCCCTAGAAAGTTAGCTAAGAACATATTAAGGTATTTCTGGTTTGAGGTATAGATCAAGAGTTAAAAAGAGTGATAGTAAAGAACAGAACAGAAATCTACCAGTCTGTTTTCTCATTTATGCATTTAGAATCTGAAGATATCCTTGCTGTCACAGAAATTATTAAAAGCTCTGTGAGGCTCAAACTGGAGAGCTAATTCTACCACCTCTCAAGGGGATTTTCCTTTGGAAACCTTGTACCCACAGCTAATATTTATTTTCGTCTTCTGTTATTCCTTGCATATCAAACCCAGCTCTTTCCTTCCTCTCAGCACTGGTTACTGATTGAGCTGTTGCCCTGGGAAATGAATCAATTAAGTTTGTGTTTGTTCTTGCCTCTGTGGAAGACAGTATGGGAGCAGTGGGGCCTGTTGCTCTGTAATGACTGTGTCTTCTGCTCGTGGAGGGCTAATGCTTGTCTGAGCCTCACACCCTGATTGCTCTGGGTAAGCACTGCTGCTGATTGCAGCCCTGATTGCACGGCGAGGACTCCCTGAGATTGCAGAATGCCCTCAGTGGCACCCTGGAAGCCTCCTGGGTGCTCCTTGTGTCGCTCCCTCTGTACGGAACCATCTGCCCCGTGCACCGGGGGGTTGTTACATCTTGCCAGGCAGCAAGGAAGCCCATTCCTGCCTCAGAACAGCTGAGAACAGAGGTACTTCTGTGAAGCAACTGTGACATGAGGATGAACCAAAACATATATGGCCTCCCACATAAAGATGCTTTTCTGCAGCTGCAGTGCATTGTCTGCAAAGAGACTGCTTGCAGTGAGAAACTCAGAAAGCACTCAGGGCACAGCAGGTCAGACAAGCCATGTACCGTAGCAGAGCTGCCACAGGACTGTCTGGATGCAGAGATACTAAAATCCCTTGAGGAAACCATGCCTTTCATTCACCTAATATTTATAATTTTTAAGGTAGACTGAAAGTAGCAGTTTGCCCCTAACAAATCAAAATAGTAAAATAATTTGTCACTTCAAATGAAAAGAACCATTAAATAATAATGATAGAAACCTTCCCTGCCTTCAGTAACTGGACAGAAACCCACCCTTTCTCCATCATCTTTTCTAGTTATCAACCAGACCTAAAGCGGTTCCAAACCTAAATGAAGGTCTCCAAAATGTTTCCTCTAAAGACTGATCCAGAGTATTCTCTCACCTGCTCAGCAGCAGCAGTGGTCGTGGATCCTTTTCAGCACTGGCCCTGAGCAGAAGTGACAGGTGCCAGCAATTATTGGCTGAGAAGCGGCTGTTCCCATTACAGAGATGATAAATGTTCCTACACTGACAAGCCTTCAGTCTTTCACACCTGTTTAAGATTCTGTTAGAGCTTTTAGGTGTGTTTCCAGAAACATTCATAAGTCTGAGTGCATTCTCACGAAGATGGGTAGCCGTAAGGCTTAGCCCACTACAGTGCTGGTGATAAAACATTTCCTCACAGTGCTCCTCTTTGAACACTGAGGAACAAGATAATCCTTAAAATGTGGCCTACAAAAGACATTTCTGTCAGCTCTCTACCACAGCTGCCTTACTCAGGGAAAGGTCGTATGCTCTGTCCACTTACAAAACAAGGGATATGGAGAAAACTAAGCAAAGATAATGCTCTGCGTGAACTTCAGAGGCAGGTTTCATTCTTGTTTGATGAGGAAAGCAGAAGAATCTCTTTCCATAACAGAGGCCAGCAGCCAGCAGAATTACCTGTGTCATATCCTACTCTGGCAAGTGTTTGAAATAAATGAACTGAGACGGATGTTGCTGTCTTACTTATATAAAAATATATATATTGAAGCACTTCTGTCTTTCCCAGTGATGCTATTCAATCCTATTCCAATTGCTTTAGAAACAGCAATCATGCACCATGGACATCACGTGAAGGCTATGTCCTCACAAAACCTGCTTTTACATTCCACTTCACAAATGAGCAAACTGCAGCACTGAAAAGCCTGGTGTTGGAGAACTAAATTATAGTCAAGTTCCACCAGTCTACATGAGATAATTCAAGAGGCTACAAGTACATGACAATTCGATGACTAAGATCGCCAAGAGACTGCCACTGCTGGAAATGGAAATGGCTTACCTCTAAATTCTGAGCATTAATTTTTTTCCCAACTGCATAGTTTCCTATAATTGGTTACTCTAAAAGATTTCACAGGATACCTTCAGAAAAAAAAATCTTTCTGACAGTCGCTTGCCAGTTTTTTTAGGCAACGGCATTAGAGGAAGTTTCCAAAGCAGCTGATAATTTTTAAAAGTATTTTAGGAAGTTAATAAATGTTTGCATTTAGAAATTGTTGGATCACAAGCAGTGGACTTTTTGCCTAGAAAATTTTGAGGCATTGAGTATTAGAAGTGCTTGTTAACAATTCCAATAAATGAGTTTTCTTTTTTTAAAGTATGCAGTATATTTTGATAGTAGCAAAACCTCAGGAATGTATGCAAAAATTACAAGCAATTGACGCAAATAGGAGCCTACTATTTTGATTAAACAATCCATTTGATATTATTTGTTTGCTTCTAATGTTATGAATTATTTTTCTCACGTGTGGTGAGAATTACAGTATTCCAATATACTGAACAACCTTCACAGGTGGTCCAAAGCAGCCTCTTGATTTTTTCTTTTTTTTTTTTTTAATTAATCAGGTGAACAGAAGCAAATGATGGATTATTAATTGAAAATCCAATCACACACATATAAGCAAAATTTGGGGATATGTCAGATATCTAAGATACTTTTTCCACACTACTGATTTTGCACTAAATTTACCTTAATAATCTAGCATTAAGAAATAGGTATACTTTGGCGCTTAAAACAGGTACATATTACATATTGTAAAATGTGCTGTGTTTTCAACACAATATATAACAGAGAAACAATAATATAAATGAAAAAATAAAGGTAAAAATCCGAACTACAAAATGTGAATAAATATCGGCATCTGAAAACAATGAGAATAAAAATAAGTGTGTGTGTGTGTGTGTGGGCCAACCCTGCACTTCCATTGAATAATTTCAAATGATTTTTAGGAGCAAAGAAAGTGTATTAAAACTGTAGATTCACACAAAATCACTGGGTTTACAGCCAAAAAGACTCAGTGCAACCATCCAGCCTGATCTTTCCCAGACTGTATTTCCTGTACCAAATAAAAACTCTTTATGGTTGTGCAAACAAAGCTTTTAAAAATTATGCTAGCTACTGACAAAGAGTTGTTGCATAACAAAAAATCTCCTGATCTCCTGTGGTGATTTCCTTCACAGGCCAAATGCTGCAATCCATTTTCTTGGTAAATCTCTCTAGTAGTGTTTAAGACTGCAGAGTTTTGTGTCATAAGAATAGATTCTTTTCACACAGGTAATAGGAATTGTTTTTACCCTCATTTTAACTTCTGAGTAGAAAATCCTGGACTGTTGAAGAGAGGTAAAAGATTCATAGCTGAGGAGAGGCTGCTTCCACTGTTTTTTTTAAGTTTTGGACTATTTCTTTGATCTATCAGTTCTATTATTTTCCACCATCTACCATTCAGCAACAGCACCAGCAGACCACTGGGTGTAGGAATCACGTCTGAACGGAGACGAAAAACTTCTCAGAACATACAACAAAACAGAGCAAAGGTGAAGAAGAAAAAAATATGATATATATTTGCAGAATGGCATCTGGGTTCCTGGGCTCTACTGGGTGGGTATGGCCTTTTCCATTCACACAGCCTGCTTGATTTTCAAAGATTCTTTACAAACAATGAAGCATGTTTGCTTGGATTAGAATTATTTTCCACCAATTGTAGAACCAGCTGGATCTTTCTTTTTCAAGGCTTATCAAAGTTCAGCTGACTGGCCAACATTAGTCATTTAACTGCTAGTTAGTGACTTTGGTAAACTTTAGACCTGGTGTTTAAGACTGTAAGTCCCCACTGATTTACATCTCACACAGTGTTTATTCCTGTGCAGGTTTGGCTCCCTCAATTACAGTTTCAGAAATGCCAAAACTAGAAGCTTGTCTTAGTATTTAATAAAACAGCTCAAGTAAAACACAGGGCAGCACATTGCACGTAGAATTACTGGACATCTTCTAGGAGGGTTTCATTTTTTCAGGAAAAAAAAATCAATTGTCAGTTTCTTACATAATTTTCTGAGAACAGGGTAAGGCTTGTGAAAGCTGAAGACGTTACCCAACACTGGAAGATATCTCAATTTTATGTGCCTATTGTTGATGGTTTGAGTGGACACAACCTTTTCATACACATGCAGTGTTGTAAACTATATTGACTGAAAGGCTGGAAGCCAAAAAACCTCATGCTTTCTCTTAAGCTTCACACGGAGCAAAACACCAGCAGAGTGAGTTAGGCACTACAACTGCATGCACTAACCCTTAGTGAGGAAGAAACTTGAATTAAGATCCAGTTCCAAGTTTAGCAACCATTTTCATCCAGAGGTATATTAGTATCTGCCCCAACTGCATAATTGGGTATGACATTTCAATCTGCTCAAAACCAGTGATGAACAGTCCAGAGATTCTTATTTGCTGAAATTCTAGTTATCGGCTAAAAATCTCACAGACACACCTGCTGCAAGTGACCAGTGAGCTTTTAAGCAATTACTAAAGTATTAAATAGAATATAAAAGCTAGAAGACATTTTTTAAAATGGTTATTTGGTCTATTATTCTGAGACCTTAAACACAGATGCAATTTTAAGCTTGAGAACACAATTCTTAAATGTACCTGAAATCTGAGCTTGATCAAACTGACCATACACAGATTCAGATTTCTGGAGGTGTGCTGAAGGCTGTTCAGAGCAGTTTGGTAGGCCCAGCAGTCAAAATAAATAGCTGCTGTTGTGAATTCACGTTTGAAAACTTCCTCCACTATTCTACACTCTCTGGTATTTCTCCTTTCTCAGATAATCACAGTCCTCATGCTCAAATTGGTGAGGACATACCAGTGCTCCTTGTCCTTCTAATCATGCAGACCTAGACCTGTCTGTCTAGCAGGTATGAACATCATGAAAGTGTTTGGTGAAAAAGACGTGGGAAGTCTCTGGCTTTAGAGAAGGGATGGTGTGAAGCTTCTGTCACTTATGTCTAGCACTGGTCTGTCCTCCGTTCATCCCCATGTGGAAATCTGGCCCGTGCTGAAGCCCTGGGATGAGTCACACTGTTTGGATACACCCACAGAACAAGGGATGGGAAAACACCTCTATAAATAGCATGCTAGTTAAAAAGAAACTGAAACCAAATCCAAAACCAAAACAAACACCCTACACCTCACCATTTTAACTGCTTTCCCCCCCCACTTCAAATCCCAGCCAGGAAGGATGAGTTTGGAATTCAAGGTTAATAAAGCAATATCTGGAGACTGCTCTTCTCTGGTGGCCTGTCATTTATCCTGTCATCCGTTCACAGACCTCCTTTTCTTGCATGCAACAATAAACAAATTAATTTCTATTTACTAATTCTACTTGCTTGTGTCTCTTGAGTTTGCTAGCAACCGGCAGCAGTGCAGATACAACTGCTGGGGACCCTAAGCACAGTGCAGCTAGCAAAGGACATTTTAGACTTCAAGCACTTTCAGCCTCTTTTCCTTCCCAAGATTTCTAACCCATGAAAATTTCCTAACAAGAGCAGGATACGATGGGCCCTTTTTCTTAATAGATGGCCATTTTGCAGGCCAAGGTGTTTTGCTAACAGGAAAATGTTATTAGTTCTGGCTAAGCAATGACTTCCATGATGTAGCATTTAATTAATAAATGTGATTTATATACACACAGTGAGTCATAAAGATGACAGTATGCTCCCAGAAGATTTTTTGGTAATTAAATTTTATATCTTCCCAAGCATTATTCTCTGTGCTCAAAGGAAAATATTGACAGCTCCTTTTCTTTTTTTTTTTTTATTTCAGACTCTGCTGATAAACAGGGTACACTGCCAAAAACTACAAAAGAGAAATGAAAGTATCATGTTAATGCTTTTGGAACACATTACTTACTGTGGTGGCACAGTGGATGTCTTTCCATACATTGGCTTCCCTGGAGAGATCTGAGACTTCAAAAAGGTTATCAAGAATAACTTCCCCAATCATGTCATGTCTAGAAAATCTGTCAAAATCATAAACACTGAAATGCAATTTCCTGTTGCTGAGCTGATCATAGGCTACAGGAAACTGAAAGGTTTCATCAAAGACAGGATTTAATGTCTTTCTGTGTACTCGTGTCTGAAACTTCTTTTTCCTATCTGGAAGTAGATAAATCTTAACGTAGGGGTCGGATGTTCCTGTGAAGTCTTTAGCAGGCAGATCTAAGGCTTTGACAATTGTGACAGCCAGAAGTTCATTCTCATAATCGTACCGGAGAGTGAAGTTAAGTTTTCCACATGTTTTCACGTCTTCTTGTTGCCCATCAGAATCCACAGACTTCTGTTTGTAGAGTTCTGGTTTTATTCTCCCAATGCTGGTTGTTGTCTCTCCCCTCTGCAAAACCGGGTCTGTCCCCATGTTAAAATCAACACTGGACACTTGCATCTGCCTCGGCAAGTGCCTCCTGAAAGAATTGTGCCTGCACACACACACACGGACACACAGACACACAGAACAAGCCATGGTTATCTCTGGGAAAAGACCATCTCTCAACAGAAAATATAAGAACAAATTAGTGATGGCTCCTCTCTTTAAAATAATTAAAAAATAATCCTCTCCATACCCCCTTCAGTGTTTTGAAAGTGTTAAAGCATCCTTGAGAGGAAATGATCATTCAGAATTAATTCATTGGCCCAGGAGACCCAGTGTCCTGGAAATAAATATATTTATAACTGCTTTCAGACTATGCGGCTGAAACTGAATTCATGTTCTTTCACAGAACAAGTTGAGAGTTTCAACAGCTCATGATCCCACTGTGCTATGGCCTGAGTAAAGCACAGTCAAACAGAAAAAAAAAAAGCACTTGCAGAATTTTCATCAGTACTCCCTGGTTTTTGGAGGCATTCCATGATGGTTTTGCAGTTAAATATTTACCAGCCTTCACACTGATGACCATGAAAGGCGCCTGAAAGGGAAATGCAGAGCTCTGTCTGGAGGTTTTTAGCATAGTGCTTTGCCATCCTAAAACACTTTATATACACCTGCTTGGTATCTGCTACACTGAGGTACAGACTGCCTTCTCCAAAAGCACTTGGAACATTTTGTTCTGCCTGCAATGCTTTTCAGAGTTTTGGTCAACATTTTCCTGTCACAGATTTTTTTTTCCTTTTGTCTCATGGTCTGTTGTGCAGTGTATTAGAAAGCTGATTCCTGTACCACTAGCAAGAAACAGTATGTTAAATTCCTTGTAATTCTGAATACATTGTTGCATAAACATATATATTTATGGGTTTATCTTGGCTCATGAACCCGAATGGAAAGTTGTGTCGTTCCTACTAAGAGTGAAATCAAACCCCTGGCATGCCATGCAGCCCTATAGCAGTATAAAAACACTGGTCAAAAAGCTTCGCAGCATTTATCAGCAGCAGATGCCATTATGACTACACTATCCAGTTTATTTTTTAGGCATTTTCACATTTCCTTGGTACTTCCCTACCCCAACAATCTGTGCTACAGAAGCTTACCACCTCCTCCTGTGAGCACACTTAGTTGCCATTAAAGAACAATCCAATTGTCAGAATTTCCTCTGCTTTTTGCAATCAATTGCTTATTAATGCCACATGTAGCCTGGCCTTATTGCTTGGTTTCCCTGTGGTGTTGTGTTCTGAAAACAAGAGGTGTCACAGCTGCGTGTTTCTTTCTTTAAATCAGAAATGCAACTTGTCCATTTGAAAACAACCAGGACTCATTTCGTAGATATTATTTGTATTTTTGCTGTAAGTAAAGAGGTTGCAAAAAACATGAAGCACAAAACTGCTGCAGTTCAGCTGAGCAGAGATACAAGAGGGTAATCTGCAGCTATTAAATAATAGACAAGAATGTTTCCCCTTCCAGCTGTTTCAGTCCTGCTAGGTGCAGGGAGCGGTCTTAGCTCAACACAAGAACAGGGGAGGGAGAGCTTCATAGCCTAGACTTGAAGTAGCTCAAAAAAATCCAGGTGTTTTGATCTCGAATGTAGATGAACGATTCATCCCCCTTGAAACACACTTTGCCTTTTTTTCTTCACAGATAGACAAGTTGAAAGATTTTTCTTCTCTATTAAATGTTAAAACTTCCTGAATTCATAGTGTATGAAGTTCACATTGGAATGGAGTGAGGAATGAAAGGCCCTGACTGGTCAGAAAAGTAGGATATTGTCCTCAGGGAGTTTCACAGCTGTTCTCGTGCCTTTGCCCTCCAAGAAGTGCAGCCTCATAGGTGTGCCAAACATAGGGAAGGAGCTGAACTCCACCCAAAATGTAGTGCAATAAATGTCTGGGCAGGCAGCAGTTTAGGGATTATCTTTTTAGTGTCTTTGACTCATAAGGAGGTCCAGGAAGACCTGTGTTACTGCTACTTCTCTCAGCGCTAAGGAAACCTGTGCTCCTCACACCTGCAGCTGTACTACTGAGATGCCCAGATGGTCACAGAATCAGAGAATAGTTTGAGTTGGAAAGGACCTTAAAGATCATCCAGTTCCAATCCCACTGCCATGGGGGTGTCATGTTCAAACCCTGTTGTACATAAGCAGTGTCTAAAACTGCCTTTGCAGAGGAAACAGTGAAGCTCATTGTACAACATCAGTTTGAGTGAAAACAGGTACATGACAAATTCTCTTTTCTTCAACATCTCTTGCATTTTTGACAGTCTGGGTTAATGTACACAAAAGAAATATATGAGAGCTGAAATCTGTGACTTCTAAGGTACCAGCTTGCTTTTAAATTTTCAGACTTTATGCATTTCAGATCCTCTACTGAATTGTTGTGAGATGTCACTAAGTAAAAGAATGCATCTGTATGGCTGTTCCTTGTGGGAATCAGCAGCACTTTTGCTCTAGTAAACCAAAGTCCTAATTACACAGTGCCTAGTGTCTGTTCTGAATCACAGCATTTCACCAAGACAGCTAATTGGTCTGTTAATTATTAAGATGTTTCATTGTTGTCGTGGCAACATATTTATCTTTCTTTGTTCTGCAGTAACAAAGGGATTAATGACTGTGATAATGAAGTACAAGGATGTCAGAAAATCAGGTTGTGAAAATGTGGCAGAGCAACCAACAAGTGCAAATCCAGGTACTTCAACCTCTACTGACTCTTACATGCAGCACTCCTAAGTAGACTGGCCTTCCATAACAGAACAAATGCATTTTGAGTAATAGCAAATCTGTATGTAAATCTAATATAAAACTGTGTTTTCATGGGCATCATGACAGTATGAAGCTGATTTCTAACTCAGTGAGACTGCCACATCTGTGACAAAAGAGAGGGATAGGATGCTGATTTATGATATGACTTGAGATTTATGAGGGGTGACTCTGGTCTAGCTTTCCTAGATGGCATTAGACCAGTCTTTTGGACCAAATCTAGAAAAGGGCATGATCACTGGTGGTATTTAGACAGAACAAAAACTTCTCTCTTCTCCTTGAAAACACTAAAATCAACAGATATGTTTGTTTTTCTTTAACTTTAACAAACCCAAACATCTCACTTTTGCCTTTGTGCCTTTTGGGAACTGACTGGCTCTACATTTTGCTCTCCAGATAATGCTAAAGAGCAAAAAGCGTGTTCTTAGAAAATACAGGTGAGTGTTTGAAGAATGTATTTTCATAGAAGCAATAAACTATATTGCAAAATACTTTCACAAAGTATGGGAAAGGGTGGTTCTCAATAACGCAGGGCAAGAATATTTGCAAATGAGCACCACTGCTGCAGTTCTTCTACTGTAGTGTACTGGTTAATTGATATCATGGAATAAAGGGTTTCTAACAAACAGGTCTTTTCATATTATCAGGGTCTATGAAAAGTATGTAGTTATAACTAAACAGAAATGTATCATTTCTCCATGTCTCTCTGTTAAATGTACAGTCTAAAAAATGTGATCAGGCACATTTTATTGTTGCTCTGACTGGCTTGCTAAAATCTTATGCTTCAATTACAATGACTTAGTACGATTTAATTTCTTTTATTAAGAGCTGATGGCTGCGTGAACCCATCATAGAACTGGTTACAACCCTTTAATTTGCCCAAGCTCAGGTGAGATCAGTGTACAGGAGAAAATCCAGACAGCAAACATTTCCGTTAGATCCTTTGTCAATGGAACACATTTAGGAGACGGTGCATCTGAATCCCTCAAGATTCCTGAGGACAACAAAGCAGTGCTGCATTGAAGATGGTGCAATAGAGGTTGTGCTACCTCTGCATCTGCCACTGGCTCCTCTTTATTTAGAGGCCCCCAGTTAAGGACACCAGAGTCAGGTATCAATCATTTTGCTGGCACACCGTTGTCAGCTGGGGTTAACACACAATAAGCAATAATTCAGAAAGCAGGTCTAAATGTCCAGCCTTCTTCTTATACATGATGTTCTTGGCAGCAACAATTAGTACAGGCTGTTAAGTTAAGACTCTCTTAAGGCAGGCAGGGGTGTAGATAAAATGCATTTACAAACACAAAGATTACCATTTCTGGGTAAGTTTTAAGACAAATGTCAGTCTAAACACATTTTGTAAAATGATGCAGAATTTTTCACCAAAGTCTAAAAGATGGTGATTTTTTCCAAACACCTTGCTACTGATTGGCTGTGGTGGGACAATCAGTGTTACTCAAAGCACTCCCTTTCAGAGGAGATTTAACCCTGATAATCTTGAGAAGATGAAAAGAAACCTCCCTTACAAAGTTGCCAACATCTGCAGAAAGACTAGCATTGATAGGAAGTTCTGCTTTTGTAAAATTGTCTTTGGCTTCACAGATATTTTATATGCATTTAGATCTCAGTCCAAATCACTCTAGAGGTCTGTGAGAATATTTTCACTGCCTGAAGTAGATCTAGAGCATATCCCTGGAACTTCTTTCTTCCCCTGTAGTACCATTGGGACTATTCAAGTGCATTTTCCAGCCAGCTATCTTTTCTGTCTGTTCAGGAGGTCAGACAGTCTAAATACTTGGATTTGATGGATAAAACTCTTTCAGTTTATATCCTTTTAGGTAGTAGTGATCTGGGTAATAGGCTTGTCATGCTAAACTAAGTTTTGTTCCTGTGTGTTTAGTGTAACAGTTACAAGTTCAGAATTATCTTCCCAGTGTTGTGGAAATGTTTCTCCGTGTGGTTTGGATGCTGTGCTCCGGCTCCAAGCAGATGGATACAGTAGCAGGAACCAGGCATAGCCAGGGTAGTGTGGCTTCAAGCCAGTTGGACAGTCTCGTAATTCAGGAGATGCTTTGGCTGCTAAAGTCAGTCAGACCTCCTCTAGCTGGAGTGCTCTCGTTTTGGGAGCCTCCTGTGGCTTCCTGTTGGCTGTTCCATGAGGTTGGAATAGCTGAGAAAAAGCACTTGAGCACTCACCGCCACAGCACGTGCACTGAGCTGGCAAAACATTGTCTTTAGGGCTCCCAGAAGGCCAGCAGCGTATGTGCCCACTCAGCATGTGTCTTCTCCTCCTTGTGCCTCTAATTATTGTTGTGAATGTGGGCCTTTTTTTGTTTGGTTGGTTGGGTTTGGTGTGGGGGGTTTTTTGGGTAGTTGGTTTGGGGGTTTTTGTTTGTTTGTTTGTTTTTTGGTAGCATGTGTTTCCTTAGCAAATGGCATTTTAAGAAAAAAGCTACGTCCTACACAGTATCTGTACTGTAACTTATGGCATTACACAATACTTCTTAGCCTTAATTTTCCCTCTCTTTGTTTATAAAATACTCCCCTTTTTAGCGTAGGATTTGAGCTTTGCAGTTCATTGTTTGTTTCCATGCATTAAATCTGCTGACTGTATTTGAAGAAAATCCCATTTGAATCTACAGGTCCCGGCATGTCTTCACTGCTTTTCAATATAAAATGATACCTAATGCAAAATTAAAGTTTGTGTCCTCCACTTTAATACAAAAGAAACCACTAAGGAATGCTGCGCTCTTGTCATTTATTTATAGACCTATACATTTATTTATAGACCTATCTGTACAGCTTTAAGATCAGTCCATAAGGATCTGTATTTTTAGACTGGAATTTTAATTCCTTTGTAATCAGCAAACCATGTCCTAAGGAAATGTGCCATCAACAATTAGTTTATCATTTATTTGGTTGAGAAGGAAACTTTCATCTGCAAAAACAACTGATATATCTATAAAAAACATCTCCATGAAGATTTAGACTTGCAGTTCTTTAAATAACAACACTGAAATGTGTTTTCCTGTAATCAAAACCCGAAAGGGAAATGCTTAAAGTAGCAACATGTATCTTTACAAGGTAGTAGAAGATGTAGATTTCACTTTCCTACGTTAAAATGATTATGTAACTGAAGGTACACTAAATGTAATTCTGTCCAAAAAACAGTGTGGCTTCACCTTCACATGACTGATGTTTCACTCATAACTGCTAAGAAACCTGTGAATAATCCAGGATCCTGGAAATTTTCAGCAGAGCGTTCCTGCTCTACCTGTTCCTGGGAAAGGTGTCACAAGTGCTAGTGCCTCTGACTTACCTTGAAGAGGACGTGGGCTCGGTGATCTGCCTCTGCATTCGAGCATGTCTGATCAGGTGCTCTTTCAGTGCGTTCTGGACCTCTGCTGGTATATCAGGTGAAGTGTGGCTAATTTTCAGTGCAGCTTCAAGTACCTTGGTTGTAGCTTTTCCATTTTCTTTAACTTCCTTTTTCTCACTGTTCTCCAAAACCTCCGTAGGAGCACTGGAGTTGCTCTCTGGGACATTGCTGGCACTGGAGGTGAGAGGTTTGCTCCTCCAGCAGGGCCAACACAACTTCCAAAAGACGAAAAGCGAGACCACCAGCAAGGCTAGCCCACAGAAGCTGACAACCACTGCTAAGAGACTGACTGAGACGTCTGCAAGGAATTAGAAACAAAAATTATTGTGACAGCCAAACATGCAGAGAAAAAAAAAATTCAAAATGACACAGGTAAGGAGATAGAAGCATTTTTATCATTGTTTTTGTGTAGAGCTTTTAAGTCCTATTTAAGGTTGTGAGTTATTTCTTTTTTTTTCTCTTTTTGATATCTAAGCCTGTACCTTTAAGATGTTATTATTTTCTCATATCTGCTTCACAAACACTTCTTTAATTGTTCAGGCCAAGGCCCAGTAGGTGTACCACTCACCACATACTCAGATATCCTTCTCAGGAAGTGAGACTGAGGAAATGATCCCAAAAACTCCCAGCCCTTGCTGGCTAAGAACTTTGAGATCAGTAGGTAAAAGAAACATTGACCTACTTTGATAAAGCAAAGTTATTATAATCAAACAACCAGTATCCTCACAGAGATTTAAAGCAAAACAGATGAGAATTCTGTTCCCAAATCTAGATTTCCAAGTTAGTAGTGACAAGCACCTATATAGTCAGCCTTTTGCTTATGAGCAACATACACACCCCTTTGCTTACTGACTTCAGGTGGAGGACACACCTGAAAACATCAACAACTTTAATTTCAGTGAGAGGTTGTTGATGCTTAGTTCTTTAGAACATATATTTAGAACATCAAGAACGCGTCTTGATGAAAAAGTTAAGCCACAGTCAGCATTTTCTATCAGTGCACATGAAGACAGAAACTGCCAGGCCGATGCACAAACTTCTTCAAGATTTGCCAAACTTCTGACTCTGTGTGCCAGCTGCTTCAGAAACGTTTTAAAACCTAACATTTAGGCATGAACAGGAGCAAGATAAAGTCCGTCATAAATAAGAAATTTCTGTGGTTAAATCGTCAGCTCTGGACCAAGACTGTGTCAGACCAAGATAGCACAGATATATCAGTATCTAAAATTCTGCTGTGAAAATGCAGCTGGCTTCAGAGAACACAATGAAATGCCCTGAGCTGTACCGAGACCATGCTGTACATTGAGCTACCCCTGCTGCCCTGTATTTGACTTTTGCTGCCAAAACTGTTTAGCATATCCAATAGCCTGGCCAAAGATAGAAGATAGGAGAACAGATTTCATACCAGCAAAATTCCTTGGACACATTTGTATTTTAGGAGATGGTAGATCACCAGGACTGCCAGTTGAGCCCTAATTAGGAGTTTTATTCTATGTGACAAGCTTCCATTTGATTTTTTCCAGTATCCTGTAACATTATAACCAAGAAATCCCTTTCCTTTTCAAAAGAGACTTTTATATGCCTTAAAATTATTCACTAAATCCTGCATAAATATCCCTCAAGTAATGGCTGCTGCTGTTTGTTACAAGTGTTGACAGTTTAACAGCTAATACTTTGTATCCATAACTCCAGGCTACAGGATACTAAACTGAATCACTGCAAAAGTGCGAAGAGGGTTTGAGCATATTGTCATAGATTTTCACATGAGGAAAAAGGTTTGGATTAGCTCCATGAAACAGTATGTACCTCACCAGCCCCTATGAAAATGAAGATAGAAGGATGAAGCAGAATGATGAGGATAGAAAGCGGAAGATGAAAATTTGGGGATGTTTTCTTTATTAATATATAATATCCAGGTACAATTCTCAGTAACAAACACTGAACTTACAGACCACCCAATGCATGAGAAAAGCAAAAGTGTATAGAAAACGTTGTAGTCTGGAGATTTGATAGATACAATTCTGTTCAACCTTACATCACCTATGCCCTGGCCAGTGTCATGGGCGAATTGGCAGATGTGCTTCTGGATTTAAGGAGTTTGCCACAAGCTGCTGCACTGCCCTGAACAGAAGTATGTCTACTTGGCAATTTCCTGACAGATTTGAAAAAGGTGTCTTCCTTTTCTATTTGTAGGTAAATGTCAAAATGTAGCTCTTGGAATAAATATGTCAGTTATTGAGACATTTGTATGGCAAATTTTGGATTGAAGATGCCTCCACAAAATGAATGGATGCATAGCTACATCCACAAAATGAATGGATGCATAGCTACATCTAATAATAATGTAACAAAAGAAACAAATGATACTTTTACTAATGATTTTTCTAGATGATTTCTCCCCAGCAGGGATTATTAGGCTATTTGTTTTAATCTATTGTTTACCCAAATATCCTTCCTAGCCCACTAATTCTTGCTTGGCTTGTGCCTGTTCTGCAGCAGACTGTCCTGCCTTGACAAGGGAAGACATTGAGAGATGCTGAGTTTACAGCTTCTTTCAATGGTTAGTCACTCTGTTGCAAATTTGTATTTCTGTAGTTGTAATTTACAGTCATTGCTTTTTTCATGTTTCTGTATGAGGGGTTAAAAGATGTGCTATGCTTCATAAGACACCCTATACAAAATGCAAATAAGATAAACTGTGCCAGGAAACAAACCCAGGACTCAAAACTCAATTTCCTTTAGCACTCCCTGGAATGGTTTTAAACTGGGCTAGTTCACACCCTCCCACCAATTCCTAGCCATGGGTCAGAAATTAGAATAGGACAATGATCATTCTTAGTGGATGGTTTGGATGTGGCCCTTCTGTTTCAGCAGATGACAGACATTAATAGCAAGGAGAGAGACTCTTGCATGACCTCAGTGCCAGAGAATGGTCTGTAGTGGGTTGATTGACAGATGCCAGAGGCTCATCAAAGCTGCTCTATCACTCCCCTCCTCTGATGGACAGGGGAAAAAAATATAACAAAAAAGCTTGTGGGTCAATAAAAGGACAGGGAGAGATCACTTAGCAATTACTGTCATGGGCAAAACAGACTCAACTCGGGGAAATAAATTTATTACCAAATCAGAGCAGAATTGTGACAAATAAAACCAAATCATAAAACACCTTTCCCCAATCCTCTCTTCTTCTGGGGCTCAACTTTATTCTTGCTTTTTCTACCTCCCCCCTCCAGCAGCACAAGGGGATGGGCAATGAGGGTGCCACAGTTCATCACTCGTCTCTGCTGCTTTGTCCTCTTCAGGGGCAGGACTCCTCACACTCTTCCCCTGCTCCTTTCCTCCAGTGCATGGTCCCTCCCACAGGACACAGTCCTTCTCACAAACTCCAGTGTGAGTCCTTCTCACGCACTACTCCAGCGTGTGTCCCTTCCACAGGACGCAGACCTTCGGGAGCAGACTGGTCCAGCACTAGTCCACCACAGGTTCATGAGCCCTGCCAGCAAACCTGCTCCAGTGAGGGGTCCTCTCTCTTTCCATGGGTCCACAGATCCTTCCAAGACCCTTCTACAGGGTGGGCTCCTCACAGGGTCACAGCCTCCTTTGGGAATTCATCTGCTTTGGGATTGAGATGCTCCATGGGCTGCAGTGGTGAAGACCTGCAGCGGGAGGCAACTCACTCTGGCACCTGGAGCTCCTCTTCCCCCTCCTTCTTCACTGACCTCAGTGTTGCAGAGTGGCTCCTCACATGCTGGGACTCCTCTCTTCCAGCTGCTGATGCATTGCAGATTTTTTCTCCCTTCTTAAAAATGTTTTCCTGCAGCCACTGTGGCTGGTGGGCTCGGCCTAGGCCGGGGTGGGTCCATCCTGGAGCCAGCTGGCCTTGGCTCTGTTGGCCATGGGGGAAGCTTCCAGCAGCTGCTCACAGAAGCCCCACCAAAGCCCCTCCTGCTACCAAAACCTGGCCAGGCAAACCCAATACACAGTCAAAAGCGAATTTAGTATATTCATACAGAGGTATGCCTCACTGAAGGACCTTTTTTTGATAGATTGAACCAGATGAATTGTCAGGCAAGCTGATCAAATTTTTTTCTGTTCTCAAAGCCTGGTGAAAAGTAGAACTCTTGAAAATGCTGATGGTCCACCAGAAATAAATAAATCAAAAAAAAAAGAAAAAAAAAAAAAGAGGAAAAAAAATACAAATTAAATTTTAAGTGATTGACAACATTTCCAGCTCAGTTTAGGGATGGTTGGCATAATTAGGCTATATTTTGAGAGGAAGGCTTTTGGAACTGAAATTTGTAGGCTTTTTTTCATTTGGAAATTGTTGAAGGAGGATGTTTCAACAACTTGGAAACTGCTGGAAACATTTCAAAACCAGAAATATGAAAATTGATCCCTTCCAGCAGAGCTTCAACTTGATGAATAGATACTATCAGCTGAAAAACATTGCATCAAAGCATTTCTAGCCAATTCTAATTTAAGTTTTTCACTGCAAGACATTTTTCAAGCCTTCAAATAACTTCTTGTCTCCTTTCAACACCTACTCCTGTACTTCAACTTTCTCTAAGCTGTTTTTCTGTATTTCCATTGAACTACTTCAAAGTTGAAAAAGCTCCCAAGATCTTTACAGAAAATATACGTTTTATAGTCATAAAATAATCCCATGAAACATCTAAAGTCCCAAGAGCAGAGAGAAGGAACTAATTCTACAAACAGTTGTAGTCTCAATTTTTGCTATTTTATTAGCGAGTTAAACAACGTCACATATTGAATTTCATAATGCAACAAATACATGAAATATTTGAATGGCAAAAAAAATTGACCAAAAAATAGTTCATTATAAAAAACTATTTAGTTACCTTTATTGCCACAATTGCTAAAAAGCAATTAGTATGCCTTAAAAATTGACATAAAAAACATATTGTTTGATGTCCTTCCTTCTGTCAGTCACTCAGTGGAGCAATTATGAGAGATTTGTTGTTACGTGAAGATTGAAATCATCTGAAAAGCAGTCAAACCCTTTGTGGGTCAGGCTGGATAGGTCTCTTGTATTAACTTTTTATAGGTAGTTTGGTTAAAGAATGTAAAACATTAAGAGGCAGTTCTGCAGACTTGGAGCTTCTTCACATCCCTGCCAAGGAAACCTGGTTGGGAAGAAAAATGGGTACTGAAGGATGGATTTGTCATCATATCAAGGTTGTACTTCACATACATAAGTATGATTTGAAGATATAGAACTAGTGACAAATTCAAAGACTGCCTAAGCTTTCAGGGGCAGGAGGAGATCCAGTCACTCTGCTGGGACAGCATTAATTGTCAGCATTGTGAACAATGTTCCCACTGGTCTCTGGTCCAAAATAAAACAAAAACCATCTTGAACTAGAAGCAGCTGTTTGACAAATCTTTCTGAACTGGTGATTGCAGCTTGTCTGCAATGATTTAGATTTGCACAGAACAGGACATCCTTCTGAATATTCAGAAATATTACAGAATTATGCATTTCCCATTCTTGTTCTCACGCTTGGTAAACTCAGGAATGTCAAGAAAATCTTTTTTCTCACACCATCCCCTTCTGGTCAGTGGGAGATCTTCCGATGACTTCAATGGAGTTAGCATTTCACTCCTGGTGAACTCCTGTCCATAATGTCATGTTCCTGGTCTTGATAAAATGTAATAACTGAAAGCATCTTGTTTCCTCGTGGTTTTGTATTTAAAACTACTCCTTCAAAATATGGAATTTTGGACAATTTTATATTTCTCGTATAAGAAAGGCATGTCTATTGAGAAACCTCCAAAATTCTCTATATTTTTATAAATATCCTCCGAATACATTTCTACCATTGAAGTCTCCTTGACAGCCAGTTTTGTACCAGACAAGTACTTCAGAAAAATCCTCATGTGTTGTTTTTTTTTTAAATTTTTTTCTGGATGCTAGGTAATGTTTTGAGCAATGGTTTCTGTACTATGGCTTCAAAAAATTTTTTTGTTTGGAACTCGCCTCAGAAAAGTTCTGCCCATGAATCCATTTGCAAACATGCACATTGGCAGACTTCCATTTCAAAATCAAATTAAGGTCACTTACATTTTAGACAACATGTGCCTCTTGAGGCTGAGCTTTGGAAAAACATACTCCGCAAACCCATGATCTTCACTGGAGACAGAAACATGCCATAGTGCTGTGATGTAGATGTTCAGGTGTATGAGGGTCAGGCACATCTGATGTCAGCTACACTAAAGAGAATGGATTATTGCCAGAAAAGGAGCAGGGGTGAAAGGAACACTTGGGGAAAGGGAGGTTCTAATCTCTTTTGACACATTTCTTTGTCTATATCTGATCTTGGTTCTCTTAAATATTTAAAGCTCAATGTCTGTAACCTGTCCTCAAACATATTTTTCTTTAACTTTGAATTTTTCTCTTGTTCCTCAAGCCATAAGGAACTTCACCCTTTCCATAATAAAGGAACTCTTGTATATATAATACCAGGAGTCAGCTTAATCAGATAAATTAATGTCTCTGATTTTCTAGGATTTGAAGGGAAGCAGGGCCCTTATAAATTATAAAAGGTCTGGGGCCAATAAATCTCCCTTATCCCCATGTAGATGAACTAGTTGGTCCAACCCGTCATTTCTGCTGTTCAGTTTTCCTCGGGGAAATTTTAAGCGCATACAAAGTTGCTGGTATTAACTTTTACTCTGCATTAGCAGATCTTCCACAATTACCTCTGTGTCATCCAAATCCCTTCAGATGGGGACAAGATGCTCTAGCATGCCTCAGAAAGCGGCAGGTGCAGCCTTGTATTTTCTTTCTTAATGTGAACCTGTCAAAACACCTGACTTAGATATCAAATGGCAAAAAAGCCTTTCACTTAAAAGCGTAGGTGTGACCTCCTCTCCTGTTCTCATGGAGCAGCATCCTTTGAAGATCTTCCTCAAACCTTTACTCTGGCCCTGTTGTGAAGGTGTTCCCTCCCTGTTAATTCATTCTGGTGTCTGAATTTGTCCCACACAGCCACCACCATCTTCTGGCTGGTAGATCACTTCTTAATGCTAGTAGAACTCTGTGGTAGCTCGTTTCCTGACAGGAAGGGAACCAAATGAAGTCAGGTATCACTGTGATTTACTACATGATCACAGCACACAGAATTATTAATCTCTTGTCAAAATCAATTTATCTAAGTTGTATTAGAGATGATGGCTCTTACTTTTGCCTGGCTAGGTCATTCTTTTTTGCCTGCAGTGTAGGAAGAAAAAGATGTTGCACAGTGTCCTCTCAGCTGTAACACACCACATGTAAATTATTGGTCTTCTCTTGCAAGGCTTTTTCTGGCCGACATGCTTTCCTGCTTGTTGACTCCCACTTAATCGCAGCAGGAGGGACTCTCTGCTTGACCCACACCTGCCCATTTAGCTTTCCATTAAACAATAAACCCCCAGCCTTGGGCTTGGTCCCATGCAGTTCTCCCACTTGTGAGGATCTCTTTGAGTCTACAAGAAGCCCTCAATATCCTCTTTCAGCTGAGACAAGGAAATGAAAACACATCAAAGGATCATTGGACTGCTGTTCACCATAAGCCTACCATAAGCCATAAGGAGGTTCATGCAGCTCAAGTGTCGTCTTTGAATTGTCGTGGTTATGTTTATTCTTACCCAGCATTATATAACAAACATCTCACACATATGACAGGACCCAGGGAAACACTACGTCTCTTCAACATTACAGATTTGTCCTCCAGATGGTATAAACCTTTCTGTATTTTTCCCTTGTATTTCTTTAGGAAATGTGTATAGAGGAAGATTTTTTTTGTAAACCTCTTGTTTTTACTGTGTATTGCTGCTGTCTGCATTGTTGTGACTGCCTTCACATTTGCTGTAAATAAATCTGGTCTCAGTGGTACGTTTACCCCTCTGTTTTGCCTTTACACTGCTAAATTAGATACATTTCTGGGTTTCACAGCTTGTTAACACTGATTTTGTAAGTTATGTTTTTTGGTAACCCTGCACCTTTTTCCCACCAAGCCTTATTTCTCTTGTAGAAACATTGATCTAACCAGGTGATGGTCTGTATGATAAATAATTTGGTCAGTCTGTTAACTGTTAAAATGTTTATTATTTGATTTTCTCTCATTTCTCTTTAGCAGAGATACTCAGTTTCATTTCTCTGTAGCAGAATGCTCACTTGTTTCACACAACAGTTGCTCTATCATGAAGAAAAATGTCCCTTTCTTGTATGACAGTCTTACCCTGATCACAGTAGCCTTCACATTTGTTCAAAACATTTCTTGTCCCCTTCATGCTTACTTTGGCACAGTTGAGAAGAATCTACAAGCACTTTATAGGGTGAATCTGTTCTTCCCCCTCCCCAAAACATATCCAGGCAGTGTAAGCGTAGCCACAGCTTACACTGTTTGTGTATGTGTGTGTGTGCACTGTGTGCGTGAACACAGACATGTTCAAAGGAACCAGGACTAAATGTACACCATCAGCTGCCATCCAGCAGGTTGAAAGCTGTCGGGGAAGCTTCTGACAGCCAACAGGAGGCTCGTGCCAGCTACAGCAGGAGGACACAAGACACTGCTCTTCGTGGAAGAGTGAGCCTGTATTACAGACTGGCCATGTGCAGGATGCTCCAGTGTGTTCTGACTCCCTCTGTACCTCTACAGCAAACTGTCAATCAGGGGTAGGGTTAAAAACTTGCTAGGTTAAACTGTTATGTTAATAAAATAACTGTGAGCAGAATATTTAGATTAATATCAAATGATCCCCTAGAAGCTGATGCTCTTTGCATGGTCAACTTTCAAAAATCAATTGTCTGACAAGCAAAGGAGCAAGAGTAAACATCACTCTCAAGATATTCTCTACAGACTCTAGTGGGCTAAAATATGCCCTCCTGCCAGGGAAGCAGCTGGGTTTCCAGCTCTGTAATAAACATTGGTCACCCATGGGAACTGATAATGAGAGAAGAAGGTTTTGCATGACCAGTGGGCCTAAAAAAAGGCAAAGACAGCACAAAGTACCCACCATTTGCAGAGGACATAAAATGAATTTTAAACACATGTCCCTAGAGCAGAATGTCCAAACTCCTCTCATTATGCTGTACGCAATTGGCTTAATCTTCAGAAATGCTCACAACTGGGACCTTTGATGTGCTTGGTTCCATTGAAAATGAGGACGGATGCTTAGCTGGAAAAAATTAATTAGAGTTCTTTATTAATGGGATAACCTGAGCCAAGATACCAGTATAACCACACTGGGTATATGAGTTTGGGACAGTTATAGAAAATTAATAATTTACTAAGTTTAGAGATAAATTTCATTATGTGAAATCCTGCCCACCCAGCTCCCATTTATTTTCCACCTGAACTCTTATAATTGACATCTTAATTATTTTGCCCAAATGTACCGGAGGTGTAAAATAAAAACAAAACAGCTGCACGTCTAATTAAGCATATTGCCAAAAAATGCTATAGCTTTCAGAAGAAAGCTCACAGTTATCTAATCATCCAAAGGTAACATAAACATAAACAGCTTCCTAATCTTTTCACTTGAGCATTCCCCTGAGATGAGTGCATTAACAGTTCTTGTAATCACTGGGGCAGAAAATATAACAACAGATGTCTATATTCATGTGTCTAAAGTTCTTATAAATTTACAAAATTATCTGTCTCATGAAGATTATTTGCTATGAGTTCTGTAGATTAATTATTCATTACACTAGATATGGTTACCCCTTCTTGACCCAAGTAGTGAGCAGTAATTGAGGGTCCTAAGGTGTTGGTGCTGACACTGAAAGGAAAAGACTGTTGAATAATCAGTCATTTCTTTCATTTAATCCTGTCTGTTCCCTCATTGACAGGAAACCTGAATATCTCCCCTTTTTGCTTTGTTGCTTCATTTTGTTATACTCTGCCTTCCCAGAACCATACTCACCATTTTTAATTCTGTGTCTCCGGCTTCCTCTTCTTTGTGTTTGTTTGTGTTATCTTTTTTATGTTTCTTTCTCCTATCTAGACATCTACATCAAAAAAAAGTCACTGTCCAGCCTCTCTGCTTCCCTCTGAAACTTGTGTTATGGGGTCAATACTGTCTCATATTTTGCTTTGAGCCTGTGATTGGGTGATGCATCTTCTGCCTCAAGTAGCTGATTCCTCCGAGAAGCTTGGCTGCTTTTCATGGTCTATCTGAACAGGAAGCTATCATCACACTCACTAACATAACCGTATCAATGCAGTTCTACTTGCATTTCACAGTGTTTTCAACTTCCAGAACATGTTTTTATTCTTGTATTAAATAGAAATGATCTGCTTTCCTTTTTACCGCCTACTCTTCTACTTTCTGAAAGGTTGCTTGCACTGTTCTTTCCTTTCCAAAAAGGTGTCTCCTCACGTTTACAGAATCACAGAATATTCTGAGTTGGAAGGGACCCACAAGGATCATCTAGTCCAACTCCTGGCCCTGCACAGGACCATCCCCAAGAGTTACACCATGTGCCTGAGAGCATTGTCCAAACACTTCTTGAGCTCTGTCAGGCTTGGTACTGTTTAGACTTCTTTCCTTTAGTGACATCTCATTAGTGATTTTTGCCTATGCTACCTTTGTGACACTTTTAGGTGTCTTTTTGAGATGAGAGAAACTGAATGAACTTAACATGTCTACCTCTAATGAAGATTGTTCAACGCTCTGGACAACATTAGCCTTATCCATAGAGAGGACAAGGAACTCTATGTCCATTTGAAGAGAGGAAGAGATATGGCATGGCTCACCTTTCAGTGAGACAACTTCTCTCAGCCTAAACCATATTTAGAATCTTTCTGCTCACAAAATGAATGCAATTTATAACTTGTCTACACAAGTGTTTACGTATTAAAATATTGTCAATTATCAACAATGACAGCATGTCTGTTCCTCCTCTGGAGACAGAGTATTAATACATGATCATTAGCAGTGTTATTAATGAGACAATGCTCAATATACTGTGCATCTCAATAAAGTTAACACCCATCATCTAATACTGGTTTCCTTTTAAGAAGGAAAAAGTGAAATTCAGGAATTCAGCTGAGATGTGGTACCCAGTGGTTCCAGCTCCTGGTCTGTTAACTATATCTTTTTCCTAATCCAACAATTGTAAGGTAGTTAGGGTTTACAAACGGAAACCCAAGAAGATCGTTAACTTTCAAGAACTGTTTAAAAAGAAGCTCTTGTTATTATACACAATGCAATATCGAATGAAGTGTTGAAGATTCACATTTTCCAAACAGCAGATCTTGGTTTACCTCGTGGAACGTTTTGTGCCCTTCATATCCCACCTGTTTATACATCAACTCTGCAGAGCCCAATTTTCCAGGCTCCATAGGGTAATGCTATTTTCATTCAACCTTCTACCATTCAGACCATGAAGACTAACACAGTGCATGATCAGAATATTCATGATCTGTGCTGGGGGAAAGGCTGCAGCCGCCTTCCCTCCCTCACCTTGCTGCCCTGCCCCGGCGGCTGGGTCGGGCTGGGCTGAGTAGGGCAGGGTCAGACAACAGTGATTTTGATCTGAGATACTACAAATAACCCGAGATTTCTGGTAAAATCTGTGGATATTAAAAGAAAAGAAAACAACAGCAAAAAGCCCATCAGCTGCGGCGGCAGCAACAGAGCAGCGGGGGCACACGCTGAGAACCTGCTGCTTTACATGACCTGGTGTCAATTTATTTAATTTGCACTCTTACACTTGGCATTTGCTGGCCGTAATGCAAGCTGTTCATTTGCATTTATGGACAGACAGTGGAGGTTATCAATCCCTTCTGGCAGAAATTAAGCACAGAACTTCGACTAATTTTCTAGCCCACTCCTAAAAATAAGTGCCAAGGAAAGCAGGGTGTCCAGAGAGCATTGCACAGGATAATGCAAAAGTGGAGAGTCGGTTCCAAAAGGTGCAGAAAATCCAGAAATCAGGGACCAAACACACCACTATTAAGACTCAAAATCTTAGGTTCAATATGACAATTTTTCTGGCTTCGGAATGTTTAAATTAATCGGGATTTTCTCCTTCCACCCTACCCAAATTTTCCTAGGCAAATGTCCTGGGCCGGACCGAAGTTCTGCCCTGATTCCACAGGTTCCCATCGGCTGTCAGACAGCTCTCCTGCCGCCCCCAGCGATGAGCGGAGAGGATGCAAAATACTCAAATCCCACTCAGAAAGTGGAGACTGGGAGCCAGGACTTGGCGAGCTGCGCCCCGAGCCCCGGCTGCGCCCCGAGCCGTGCCGGCTGCCCGCACTCCCCGCCGCCCAACCCGTTCCCCGGGCCCCCAGCGCCACCCGCCAAGCGCAGAAGGATGGCCGGGGACAAGAGAGAAGGCGAGCGAGCGCATCCCACGCGTGGGGCGCCCGGCGCACGGAACCGCTGCCCACCCGTGACAAGAGCATCGAACGCAGCCCTCTGCCCCGCTCCCCGCCCGCACGGCCCCGCAAACACATGCAGCAGCAGCCCGGGGCCGAGCTTTCCATACAGAGAAACTCCCGTCGTGGGGAAAACCTTGCCGGAGCGGAGCTGCGGGTGGCAAACGAGCGAGCTGCGGGGGTACGGGGCCGGCTCCGGCGGCCGGGCTCCAGCCGGCGGCGGTTTCTGTCCGCTCGGCACNACCCTCTCCCGCTGCCCCACGTTTCCCCGCAGCTCTGGTCCCCGCCCCAGCGGTCCCGGCGCTCCTCTCAGCGCTCCTCGGCAGCCTCGGCGGGCTGCGAGAGGGAGCGGATTTTAAAGCGGGCTGCGTGCCTGCCCCCCCCCTCCGCCCCCTCCGCACGCAGGGAAAGCA